>CAUYON010104736.1:0-33285 GCA_963573935.1 Arctocebus calabarensis | reverse complement strand
TACTAGGGAGGCTGAGGCAAGAGAATCGCTTAAGCCCAAGAGCTGGAGGTTGCTGTGAGCAGTGTGACGCCACGGCACTCTACCCAGGGCGATAAAGTGAGACTCTGTCTCTACAAAAAAAAAAAAAAAAAAAAAAAAAACCTTCATGACACATGTTCCTGTTTTGTTACCTGACTTGAATCTGTAAGCATTATACGCTTCATTCTCAATATTTTTCACAGTTGTGCCTGAAATAACTGAAACCAACTTGGGTGAATTATTTTGATTAGTAAGAAAACCAAAGAATGTCCAGTAGCATGTCATGTATCATAATGGTTATTCTGTTGCAGCCGCTGCATGCCTCAATTGGCATGTTTCGTTTCTGAGTGCTCCACAGTCAAGGAGTTAAAAGTAGAAAGGAGAGGCAGAAGAGGTCAAAGTAACAAGATATGGAAAAGACCTGGCTGGATATGGCTGCCTTTGAAAGTGGAAAAGGGGACTATGAGAATTAGCTAAGAAATATGGGAGGCCCCCAGAAGCTGGAAAAGGCAAGGAAACAGAGAATCCAAGAAGCATTTCCAGAGTCTCCAAGAAGGAATTCAGCCCTACCAACACTTTGATTTTAGTCCAGTGAGACCCATTTTGGACTTCTTGACTCCAGAACTATAAGGCACTAAATGTGTATTGTTTGAGACATTAAGTCAGTGGTCAGTCATTAAGTCAGTTTGTTATAGTAACAATAGAAAACTAGTAAGGTAACAGGAAAAGTGATGGGAGAGTGTTGAGGGAGGGGGCAAGAGGAGGGCAAGGCAATAGAATTGAAGTAATTTATCTGCTAAGGCAAACTTTTGTCTATTTTACCATTTTGTCCAATGGTTAAAATTAGTAGACCCTTCAAATAATAATCTTAATATGCTCTTCTTTTTCCGTGAGTATAAGTCACCTTGGGTGAGTTTTCTAGTATTCAAAATCTGCATGAATAAATGACTCACTTGATAATGCTGTAGCAGCTCCTCTGATTGCTAGGACAGATTCTAAGTGCTCTCCTTCCCAGCACATCTCTCCAAAAAAGAATCAGCATTTTTAAAACTAGAACTTCAAATGGAGTAAATAAGAGAAGGGAGATTGAAATAAAATGTTTCCCTTCCAGAAAATGTTCCTTTGAACAGAAAATCTTTTCTTGCATTACCCAAGGATAATTTTGCCAGTGACTTGCACAAGCATGAAATTCCATTTACTCTGCATTTATTTTTCCATTACTTGCTTCTATGGAGAAAGAAGAGTGTTAAACAATTACAAAGGAAGCTGACTCTAAAAGTGTTTTTCTCAATGGACAATCAGATTTTCAGGTCCAGAGCTTCAAATGTGAATGCATGCCACTGTCTCAGAGAGTGACCATGAGCTGGGCATTCACAGTATAAATTCTGACAATATCAAAATTCTAAATCTCTAGAACTTTAACTATCTTGATCACTGTAGCAAGAGCAGTGTCTTAATAATCTGCAAATCAGATATCCTAAAAGGAGTTTCTCCTCAACTAAATGTTAAACAATTATATGATTACCTCATGGGACTTAAGATTTTCATCAAATGCATTGTCTGTCACCAAAATGAATTCAGTTCCTTCCACGATCTCAGCAGCTAATGGCCAACACAGGGAAAAACAATCAATTCGGAAAGTAGGGATCAGTTGACACTTAGAATAGAAAGAGGAATTGTTAGCTCATACATTTATAAAAATCTATAAAGTGATTTCTGGAAAAATCAGACTTATAAAGAGTGTTCACCCTTACATAGACATTCCCTTTCTCTCGGGGTATGGAATAATCCAACTGGGGCCATTAATGCCATTAAAACAAGATTAAATTTTCAAAGTCCACCTCTGTAGCAGATTGTGGTATCATCTGCCCAGCATAATATCCCCCTCTCTCTTCTTATAATAAAACCCTCTTCCTATAAGAGACTCACCCCATGAGATTTAAGTGAAACAAACACAAACTCCCCACCCTTCAAACCACTCAAGTTAGCACATGATCAATCCTACCTCATTTTGTCTACTTCCAAAAGCAACTTAAAAATTATTGGCCTATAATGTACTTTACTTTTTTTCCTTTTGAAAAGTCTAAACATTGTCATTTCTTAAAGGCAGTATTTTCTACATTGTCAAAAGTGCCCTATTAGAAATTAAATGCTTCCTCTCAATTTTGCTGTGAACCTAAAATTGCTCTAAAACATGAAGTCTATTAAAATTGTTTTAAAATGAAAAAGTTAATGCCCTTGAGAGAAGACATTAATAAGTTAGTGGAAAGGAATTTTAAAGTAAATCAAACCACATCAAAATTCCAGATAAGTGAACTATGAGTTCCAAAGGCAAGAGATTCAACATAGATAGATTTTGACAGGACAGTTAGTACAAGAAATGGTCTAGACTCAGGGGCATAGAGCAGTAGGTCTCAAGACTGGCTTCACATAAGTATCAACAAATGCTAGGTGCCTGTGAAACATATGAACTCCTGAGTACTACCTACCACCAGAGATTCTAATTCAGTAGTTCTGGGATGGAACGCAGAAAACTGCATTGTTAATTTAAGCTCCCCCACCCAGATGAATCAGGGAATGGCCAAATTTGAAGCTGTTATCAGAGGACATTGCCTACAGAAGCTAGAAAGTAGTTCCCTGTACAATTATGAGTTAGAATGAGGCTTCTACTTATAGGCTGGCCATAAAGAGAAGGCTCTTCACAGAGTCCTCAAAGAAATTATATAGTAGCAATTTTACTAAACTCAGACTATACTATGTATGTCAGTGAATGAAAATACTATAGATTTATTCTTATATGTTAAATAACTTTCCTGATTTAGTCAATTCCAATCCAATTTATATTTATTCAGCACATAGTATTTCTAAGGCCTTGAGATGATGCTATGATGAATATGAAAATAATTAAAGCCTGCCCCCAGGGACTCACAACCCACAAAAGGAAATTGACATTTACTCAAGTAAATCATAGTGGAGTTTGATAAGTGCTGTAACAGAAGTGCAGCCAATGTGGTGTTATAAAATAAAGGACAAAGGGATTTATTCCAATTGGAGGCCTCCAGAGAGGCCTTCTGGTACAGCTATTAGTTGATAAATGTCTTTGAAGACAGGCACAATGCTGTATTCTTGGGGAAAAGACAGCATAAACAAAGGCACCAAGGTAGGACAGAGCTGGACTTGTTTAAGAAAGGCAAAGTTGTCTCACTTGGTTTTTGTTTAGAGAACTTTACAATACTGTCATTTGTGGTCAAAGTGCCATAGCATAGATTGCTTGGAGCTGAGCTGAGTGGTAGAGACAGAGGCAGGAAGCCTTGTTCCCTTCTCTGTGGTACTATTCCAGCTTTCCATACTCCACAGGAGTCACTGTCCACCCCCACCCCCACCAGCTCTCCTGTATACTTTACCAGATACTCCAGTTGAAAGATAGCTATTGTTTTGGTCTCTTTTTGTGGGGGAACAAGCCACTCTAACTGGCTGTTTTGCTGATGTCTCACTTCTCATGAAGTCAGTCTATTTGGTTTCCTCTGCTGCAAAATGTTCTTTGCCTCCAATATTCTCCTCTGGATTACTGCTTTATAAAGTATACTGACTTTTTCCTCAGTGAATGAGGAGAATGTCTAGACATTCATTTTGAGATTGGAGACTATTTCCTGTCCTCTTCCAAGCCATTATTCCAGCTAGAGTTCTCTCTTCCCATTTTAAACAATAATCACAAAAAAATTACAAGGCATGCAAAGGCATAGAATGGATGGCTCATTAACAGGGGAAAAAAGATATCAAAGAAACCTTTTTTTGGTGGAAACCCAAACACTTAACTTATTAGATAAAAACTTATAATCAAGTGGTTGATGTGTCAGCAAAATAAGGGAAGAGAAGGCACCTGATTTTCCCTCCCACCATGGATGTACTGAATAATCATCCACAGATGGACAAAGAACTAAGAAAAGATCCCCATCAAAATAAGTAGGAAAAGATGAAACACACTCATGCATAAACCCCATTCTGGGCACCAGTGCCATATAAAAAGGAAGGACTCTCCAACACTCAGTTTGTCCCTAAGGAGCAAAGATTTTGGACCACACATGTAGAGCCACCTTTATAGTTCCTCCATATAGTTTCAATCTAAAATCACCTAGTTCTGGGAGTGAAAGGGACTCAGCATTCTCAAGTTTCCCTAGGCCACCTTCAATAAAGTGGTGGTTTTAAATAAGTGCACAAAAACTTCCAGATGCTATATCTCCTAGCATCAGTGCAGACGAAATGAGCTAACATGCTCGATTCTTAGTATCTCCTTGGAAGGGAGTTGTCTGCACACTTTTCTATCTTCTGCCTGAGCCTGAAGGTCAGGCTAAATCTGTGACCAGATGGGGAAGATAAACTAAACTATAGACCTCCACCAGGTTGAATAGAAGTGTGAGTACTTGCTGAGCCTCCTCTTTTGGACAGTTCCAGTGATAAATCCAAGTGACATTGGGCACCCTTGTCTTGTTCCAGTTCTTAAGAGGAATGTTTTCAACTTTCCCCCATTCAGCACAATGTACTATCCAAAGTCTCATCTGAATATCATCTAATAGGATTAGGTGGGTGAGAAGGAAGGTATAATTCATCCTAAGGAAAAAACTCCTCTCCAGCTGTGAACCTACGAAGCCAGACACATTAACTGCTTACAAAATACAGTAATGGGATAGGTATAGGATAGAGTTTCCCATTCCAAAAGGGAAATATAGGGAAGAGGAAAGGGGTGATGGATCCTAGCAAGACAAATTCCATTAGATTTTAAAGCTTGAGAATTCTCTTTGCTTCAGTGCTCTGTTCTCCAGGCCCACTGGGGTGCAGCATCACCCACACACTCTCCGTGGAGGTCCTACCTGGCCCTCCCAATATTCTGGGTTGAAGTCATCTAGCCTTGATACTAAAGCAGTGACCTTAATGATCTCTGAATCACCTTTGAGGTCCTTTTTCCCTTTACTCAAAGGTTATCATGTACTTGCAGCCAAATAGCTCTATGGTCCTATCCAATAAAATCTGGGAAATTCAACAGCCTTCTTTCATTCCATCCCACCTTCCCCATCCTCCTTAGTTTAGACTGGTAATGTCTCTGTTGATACCAACCTGTCTCTATTCTTAACTCCTGTTAAGATGACTGATTAATTTCATGATCAGTCACACACATGATCTCTTTATCAACTGGTTGTTCAACCACACAGCGTTCTCTTTAGCATAAGCAAAATTTGTTTGCAATATGTATAGGCTGAGGATTTTTCAAATCTTCAAGTATTTGCTCCTGTTTATTAATTCCTTCCTCAATTAATACCTTTCCTTTTGCTTTTTACTATAAGTACTCAGGAAGAACCAAACCACTTCTTCAATACTTTACTTAGAAACTTTATAGCTAAACAGCCAATTTCATTGCTCACAATATCTATCTTCCATAAAACACTAGAACACCGTTCAGCCAATTTCATTTTCACTTTATAACAAGGATCATCTTTCTTCTACTTTCTAATAACATGTTCCTCATTTTTTAATTTCATAATATTACAGGGAGTGCTCCTTATGTCTATCTGCGATCTCACCAGATCACCATGAGCATCTGTATTTTTAGCATGCACCTCAAAACTCTTTTAGTCTTATCCATTATCCAGTTAAAAGATGCTTCCATGTTTTTAGGTATTTGTTACAATAGCAGCCCACTTCTTGGTACAAAACATCTGTTTCGGTCGTTTCAGGTTTCCCTAAAGAAAAGCAAAGATTAGGTGGCTTAACCAACAGAATTTATTTCTCATAGTCCTGGAGGCTAGAATTGTCCAAGACCAGGGTGCCAGCATAGTTGGGTACTGGTGATGTCTTTCTTCTTGGCTTTCAGCTGATTACCTTCTCACTGTGTCCTTATATAGTGGAGGGAAAAAGAACACAAACTCTCTGGTGTCTCTTCTCTCAAGGGCACTACTTTCATCAAGGGTGTTTCACTTTTATGACCTGAAATAAACCAAACTGTCTCCCAAGTACCTTATCTTCAAATACCATGACATTGGATGTTAGGGTTTCAACATATGAATTTTGGGGAGACAAAATTCAGTCCATAACAATCCCTATCTATTTGGAGAACTTTCCCAGTACTCCAGAGACATGTGTGTCCTTAGTTCTCACTGCAGCCAATACCCAACAGTCAAGCTAGAAGGAAGATTCATGTAAACATTCATTGATGAGCATAGACGCTCCAGAGGTAGACCATTATTGATAATGATGACTGGCTTGAATCCTGCTCACTGGTCTGACTCTTACAAAACCCATTGAACCAACTGCTGTGAACCTTCTAGTGCCATAGTTAGTTATGTACCACAGCTCTACCCTCCTCCTGGATAGTTGTGTGTGTGCATGGGTGTGGGGACATTCAGTACTTCTTCTGGAATAGGAGCTGGAAACACCCAGCCTCCCAGTAGCCATATGCCAAAGAAGCAGAAACCTGACTTCCTTTGTGTCATGCTTTTAGAGATAAGGATAGCAAGCCCTCTCTCATAGGAAGTGCTAGAACCACTGTAAACAGTGAAGAGTCCAGCTCCCAGACAAAAACCTATGTGTGATCTGTCTTGCCCTACTATAGGCAATTACAAAAGGTTTATTTATGGGTTCTCTATATTTTGTTGATTGATGTATCTATTTTAATACCAGTACCATACTGTTTTGGTTACTATAGCCTTAAAATATACTGTAATTCAAAGTCAGGTAATGTGATGCCTCCAGCTCTATTCTTTCTTTTCAGAATTACTTTGGATATTTGGGTTCTTCTTTGGCTCTATGTGAATTTTTATCACTGTTTTTTACAATTATGAGGGAAATTATGTTGACATCAATAGCATATAATGTGGGAGGAGTGCAGGTAAAAAGCAGAGCATTCTAGTATGCAAGGGCAGTTGTTATCATCTTACACTGACTATTATAAGATAATTACTGTAAGTTCCTGGAACTTCAAGGGACCTAGAGTCCCTTTAATGCTAAAAGAACACTCTCTTCAATAAGTGATGCTGGGAAAACTTGATATCCATAGGCAAAAGAATGAACTTGGACCTATTCTTCACACTATATACAAAAACTAATACAAAGGAACCAAAGACCTAAATTCAACAGCTAAAATCCTACCACTTTTAGAAGAAAAATATATCAACTTAAATTTTATAATTTTTAAAAATATCACACCAGAAGCATAGGCAAAAAAATATATAGACTTCATTAAATTGAAAAACTTTTGTGCAAAGAATTATGAAAGGACAGTCCACAGGATGAGAAAATATATTTACAAATCATATATCTAATACGACAGGATATCTGATCTACATAAAGAACTGATACAACTCAAAAAAAATAAATAAATAAAAGTGGGTAAAGGATGTTGAGCAGACTTTTCTCCAAATAAGATAAATGTATACGCATGTCCAATAAACACATGAAAAATTACTCATTACCATTTGTCATTATAGAAATTCAAGTCAAAGACCATTTGACATATTACTTCATTTTTACTAGAATGGTTATAATAAAAAGAAAACAGGTGTTGTTGAGGATATGGAGAAATAGGAATCCTTGTAAACTGCTAATGGAAATGCAAAATGGTATAGTCACTATGGAAAACAGTTTGGATGTTCCTCAAAAAGTTGAACATGTGGGCAGCACCTGTGGCTCAAAAGAGTAGGGCGCCAGGCCTCATATGTTGGAGGTGGTGGGTTCAAACCCAGCCCTGGCCAAAAACCGCAAAAAAAAAAAAAAAAGTTAAACATAGGCTTGCATGTGACTCAACAATTCCACTCCTAGGTATCCAAAAGAAATGAAAACAGAGACTCAAACAGATAGTATACCAATGTTTATAGCAGCATTATTTACAATAGCCAAGAGGGGGAGATAAGCCATATTTTCATCAACAGATAAATATGTAAGCAGAATGTGGGACAATATATTCCTATTATTCATAGTACTTATGGCCTATAAGGTTGCCATAAACACCAAATTGGCAAACATTGAACCACTGTTCCTAGGGGAAATTTAGGCTAGATATCTGTGAGCCTCTGGTCACAATATTTCTATCATCCAATAAATAGACAAGTATAACCTTGTTTTATGTGCTTATTAACATATATTGATTACTGATTTATATTAAGCTGACAGTCAACAGAACTATAATTCATACCTTAACAAAGCTTATATTATGTATATATTTTTCCAGAAGGCAAATCACAACCTTGTGCTTAGAAATACTAGATTGCACTTCAACACTATGTTTGAGATCCATTTTAAATAGAAAAATCACCAAAAAGCATACAAATGCAAAAAACATGGCACTAAACAGATAACAAAAAAGACATTTGTTTACTATATGAGAACTTTCAAAAAATAAATAAAATAAAATATGAGAGCTAAAAAAAAAGGCAGACCAACACATTCTTTAACCTCAGCTAGGAACACATACATGCATTACATTACATTACATTACATTACATTTTTTGCCATTCTACAAAATTGCTGCTCTACAAAATATTTGCTCTGTGAATGTCTGGAAAAGTGTTGATTTTTTTTTTTTTTTGGCTTGGTGCCTATACCTCAGCAGCTAGAGCACCAGCCACATACAGCAGAGCTGGCGGGTTCGAATCCATCCCTGGTCTGCCAAACAATGACAACTACAACAACAACAAAAAAAATAGGTGGGCATTGTTGTGGGTGCCTGTAGTCACAGCTCATTGGGAGGCTGAGGCAGGAGGATCGCTTGGGCCCAAGAGTTTGAGGCTGCTGTGAGCTGTGACGCCACAGCACTCTACCCAGGGCAACAGCTTGAGACTCTGTCTCAAAAAAAAAAAAAAAGTGTTGATATTTTTGATTGACTGATTTTTAAGGTTATACATCCAGAGGCGATTTAAAATGTATGAAAGGATTTGCATAGGTTACAATGCAAATACTATGCCATTTTATGTAAGGGACTGGAACATTCACAGATTTTGATATGCACAGAGATACTGAAGTACTCCCTCCTCTCTCTCTATGGAGTATCAGAGATTCATTCACATGGTCTCCCTTCCTTGGGGTACTGAAACCTTACAGTGTCTCGGGCCTCTATAAAACCAAGGTGAAAGCTGCCAGTCTCCTTACTAGCCAGGCACATAACTAGCATGGCAGTTTTACCATACTCCATTAGCCAAAGCAGGAACTAACTGGCCCAGATTCAAATGTAGGAGAAATGATGAGATAAATGTCAAAGCATTTGAAGTCATCCTTAATTTATCACAAACACTTAACCAAAATGACTAAGAGGATATCTATTTGAGTTAAGATCATCTCCTGCCCCACACTGCTTGTTCCACATAGTCAATTTTGTCCCTGCAGTGGTAGTTTTATTCTCCAAGAGCTAATTACTAATGGAATGAAGTATATGACCTGAAACTCAGAATGTAAGATCTTTTTTGAAATATTTGATGAATTAGTGGAGTATATGAAATTTCAATCACTTCAAAGACTGCAAAAAGTTCTTTCTCTCTAGTGATGAAGACTTCAGTTATCTTTTCAGCAAACTAATCTTTCACTTTATTCTTGATGAAAATTATATGCTCATAATTAAGCTGTATGCATGCATTGAAATGTATTAAGCAGATACTGTTTAATAAATTAATCCAATACTGCTTAATAAATTAAGCATATCTTTAGCTAGACTATAATGACTTAGGAATATTTTAATCATATTTATGTTGGATTGTCTCTGAAAAATCATCTTTTGTTCATATAAATTCTAAGTAGGTCTTTTTATTCAAGTATTTGCTCCCAGGAAATTGAGATAACAAACCCATGCCAAGAAAAATATATAGACCTGATAATTTCTTCACTTCTTGCTTAATAGAATAAAGGCTATGAAATTTAAATGTATAGGTCAAGAATTCTGGTTGTGACATATAAAAGCTGTTCATGTTTGAGTAAGTCCTCTATTTCTGAAGCTTTATACAATCACGGATGAGAAAAATGTTGCTAGACTATGTATAAACTGAGATAATACGGCCGAACAGTTAGTTACTTGTTACTGTAGAAATGAGCATGGTTTTTATTTTTTGTTTAGTGCTGATTTGTCTTTGTTAGGAAATTAAGGGATTTTCCATGCAAGCAGTTTAGCTTTGATGCCTAAGGGACACATATTCTTCTTCTCTCCACAAAGATCCCACACCACCCCTGTGAACCTCAAAGAGACATACTTTTGGAGAATGGCACCCTCAGTACAGATATTAACAATCTTCTGAAGAACAGACCCAATACAAGCTATAGTGAAGTGCTACTGAACTATTTAAAGGGCAGTGGCTATTGGTTGGTGTGAGGGGTAGGAAAAGGAGAAAAATATCATGGCAGCTACAATGTGGTAATTGTAGTAGGTAAAGTTCTGTGAACATATTCACTTTGACTTTCATGAAATTCCCTATGTATGGAGAAGGTAAAGTTTTAAGCAAGGTGTCAGGCCAAAGTATCCTGAGTTCCAGCTATGGCAATTAAGCATTAAATGTTAGTGTATTAGGTAAGTATTTCAGAAACAAGACTCAAAAAGTACAAACTATAAAAGAAAAATGATAAATACAGCCACATTAAATCAAGAAATTCTCATGATCAAAAGTCACCACAAGAAAGGTAAAAAGATAAGCCACAAACTGGAGAAAGATATCTGAAACACATACAACCAAACTATTAATGCCAAGATGATATTAACAACTCCTAAAAACAAATTTAAAACCCTATCCAACAGAAAAATGAGCAAAAGGCACAAATACATTTCATAGAAGAGGAAACAACAATTGCCAATAAAGACATTTTAAAATGCTCAAACTCATTAATAACTAAATAAATTGAAAATAAAATCACAAAAAGTTAGCATGATTCACTGACCACGGTAAAGCTGAAGACATATATACCCACTACACAGCAATTTGATTTCTAGGTATTTACCCTAGAGAACGTCTCAAACTTCTAACAACACCCCCAAAAACACTCTAGGCAGAAGAATAAATACCCATATGATAGAATATGAGTGACATATCCATCTGGGTGACATACCCATGCAATAGAATATTATACAACAATGAAAATGAATCAACTATAGATACAAAAACAACACAGAACAATTTTGGAACATAAATTATAGTGAGGAAAAAAAGTATGTCCCAGAAAACTATATATAATGCAATATAATTTTTATGAACTTTGAAAATAAGCAATAAATAAGCAGTAAATTGTTTAGAAATACTTACATACATGGTAAAGCTCTAAAGAAATTTAAGAAAATACTAAATGTTGGCTCAGCACCTATAGCTCAAGTGGCTAAGGCGCCAGCCACATACACCAGAGCTGGCGGGTTCGAATCCAGCCCAGGCCTGCCAAACAACAATGACAACTACAACCAAAAAAAAAAAAAATAGCCAGTCATTCTGGCAGGTTCCTGCAGTCCCAGCTACTTGGGAGGCTTAGGCAAGAGAATCTCTTAAGCCCAGGAGTTGGAGGTTGCTGTGAGCTTTGATACCACAACACTCTACCCAGGGCAACAGCTTGAGGTTCTGTCTCAAAAAAGAAAAGAAAAGAAAAGAAAAAGAAAATACTAAATGTAGAATTCAGGGCAATAGTTACCTTTGAGTTATAGCAGATAGCAGGGGTATGGATCAGCGAAGAACAGGAATGTCAACAGTATTGGTAATTTGCTAGTTCGGAGGTTCACAGTTGTTTTATTATTGAGATTGATAACTTTAATTTGTGTTACATACCTGTCTTATTATGAGAGAATTTAAGACTGAAAGGAATTTTAGGCCCTGAAAAACATGAAAATTTGAAGTAATTATTAAAAATAAGCATTTTTTCAGGAAGCACACAGTTTTTATCCATTCCTTCCCACTTCAAATTCTTTTAAAGTATCTACAATAAAATATAAATTTCCACAAAATAGACCAGTAAAAACCAAAGAGAATTAGATATAATTAATTAGAAGGGGAATTATAGCTGTGACAGTATGTGGATCAAATATTTAATATAGAAAAATAGGGGGAAAAAGTTAATGCAATAACATTTTACCACAGGCTCATGATGAAGACTTAATATATCCTAGGTAGACAAGCTTGCCTAATAGATTGTTAGAAGGTCTATAATTTTATAATTAAAAACATGTTTATTTTTAGCTACATATTTACTTTAGCTACATGCATGCCATTAGGGAATAAAGCTTACATGGTGGCTCCCAAGAGGCCTCATAGGAAGGTGCTCATTACTTTGGTGAGCTTACCATAACCCTGGGTTTGGCCCTCTGCCTTACAACCTCTGCAACCAGATACTGTTAGCTTACCAAGAGCAAATTCACCTCTCAGAATTGCATGCACACTAATTAAGCTCCCCAGACTAAGACAGACATAAATGCCAATTCATTTACTGACAAAGCAAAATATAATCCTCACTTAGACTAATCAAGGCAGCATGATGAGAGAATTCTCTCCCAGTAGTTATACCATGTTGGAGGCCAAATCATAATAAAAAGTTATATTTTTAAATTTACACTGAAAATTAACTCTCACAAGCATCAGGAGAGTTATACGAACAGTGTATTTTATCCCTGTAGTTATGGTGAATGGAAAGCCACATCACACTCAAACAATTTATCTAAGGATCTTGAAATAATAATAAAGAGAACAAAATTAATCAAAGTAAGGAATGAGGATAGCCTGATATATCCACTTCATTGGAATGCTCTCAATAATGGTTCTTGGTTCAGCACTTTCTTCTCTTGAGCATACCTGAGTGGACACAGCTAACATATACCTTTCTGAATCTCCTTTTTTCTTTCTATACTTACTGAATTAGCAACACTTTCTTCTTACTGACACGATCTTTATCTACAAATATTCATACCATATAATAGTAACTCTGATCTTGGAACAATCTTATTTTACATAATTTTATGGAGCTATCTAAACCACATTTGAGTTCAAAGGGCAATTTATCCCCCTCATTTTTCCATGGGGGCACTTCATTACCACCTCCCAAGTGTTGACAAGAGTCTTATTATGAGAGAAGCTAAGACTGACAGGAATTTTAGGCCCTGAAAAACATGAAAATTTGAAGTAATGATTAAAAATAATCATTTTTTCAGGAAGCACAGTTTTTATCCATTCCTTCCCACTTCAAATTCTTTTAAAGTATCTACAATAAAATATAAATTTCCACAAAATTGAACAGTAAAGACCAAAGAGAATTAGATATAATTAATGAGAAGGGGAATTATAGTTGTAACAGAAACTAAGGATGAGATTATTACTGTGGTTGAGCTTTAAAATTCAGCAATGTGTATCCGGACAGCCAAGACAAAAAAGTAAAGCAGCATCAAGTCACACGTCCCAAAAGAGAACAATAAGTACTCCTTGGGAAGACTTCACATACAGTCGGGCTGCTATGTGATTTGAATTGTCTCTTGATTCTTTTTGGAGATGATATCACTGTTCTTCGTAGTCAAAGAAGATATTACTGACCCAGGTTGGTATACTGAAGCATTCTACTGCCTGATCGGATCCAAACATGTTGCCCTGTCTGGCCCTGAAGAATATTTACTTATGACCAGTTTTTAAGTACTATCTGAGGGACTTTTGAAGACACATTACCTGTTTCTTATAAAGATAAAAACATTGGTCATAGCTTCCTTAGCCCCAAGATAAGCAAACCATTGTGTTGGCTGGCCTTTAACTCACCTAAGCCCCTATAGTAAGAAATACTGGTTGTTTATACCACCCAAACAGACTCCATTCTTGGGATGCCACAACAGTGAGAGTTGAAGCAAGTCCAGAGTTAAATGTAAAGTCAATAAAGAGCTGAATACCAATGCTAACGTCACATTCATTTAATAAATATGCTTGAAGAAACAATATACTAACACCTTTTCTAGAAACTCATTTCTGGAGATTTAAACATGTTTCAATAATTTGGCACATTTTTTCACACTGAATTAGCCAGAGTCCCACACCTAGGAAACAGATGGTATATTCAAAAGGAAAATTTAATTTAAAAAAAAAAGGATACTCTCTAAAATGATGTAGGGAAAACTAAGGGAAATAAACAAATGATAGTGAAGCAAAAAGACCAGGAGTCATTACCATCACCCTTACCTGAAGTGGCAAGAGAGAGAAGTAATCAGAACCTGTTGAGAACTTTAGGGGAGAGCTCTCAGACTAAAACCGAGGTCTATAATAGAGGCTTCGCTTTCTCCTTTCTTCTACCTTCCAATCTCCTGCTAGCACCTCCCATTGACTAAACCAATCAAAAGTCAGAAGGAAAGGGAACCTACGGATACAGTCAATAAAGGTCAGCCTCCCAGGGGACAAGGTAGGATTCTAAAGGAATCCAGATAACGAAAGGATAATATCCAGCATTCATGTCTAAAACACTATCTTATTTCACTGCTTAAAGATGTATAATAGTAGAAAATAATATTTTGTGACATATGAAGTCAGATAATTAAGTTCACAAACTTATCCTAGAAAAAGTGCTACTTATTTCACTGCTGAATATCACTGTGGTCACCTTAGAAGTACTCCCCATGGGAAACTATCCACCCATGGCAGAACCTAGTCCACTTGAAAAGCAATTTTTGAACTCTTTTTTTCTGGAATGACCTTCAGAGATGTTGTATACGATCTGACAATTAAGTTCGTGAACTCATCCTAGAAAAAGTGCTTTGAAGGATGGACTAGGTGATGACATCAGTGAATAGTTTCCAAAGGGGGGTAATCTAAAGGTGACTATAGTGATATTCAGCAAATAGGTATACAACACTTTTTCTAGCATGAGCTTGTGAACTGAAGTGTCAGACCTCAAAAATTTTGCGTAATTAACAATATACAGCTATAACCTTCATCAGAGTTCCTGAAATCATTTTGTCAACACCAATTATAGGTATTAGACATCTACTGTGTACCTATCACTAATAACCACATGTGATTTATATAGCCTTGTTATCATCAAAAGGATTTCTCAAGTTCCGGGAAAAACATGTTCAGTGTAGGTACTGTACAAAAGCAGAAATGAAAGTACAGATCCTTCTCTAAGGTTTAAGATATCACCAAAGAATATGTATTCCATTCATAGAATATATCCATGACCCATATGAAGAAGGAAATGTTCTTCAATCATTATTTCCTTTTTTTTATTGTTGGGGATTCATTGAGGGTACACAGAAGCAGGTTATATTCATTGCTTTTGTTAGATAAGGACTCTCTTATATTTGTGTCCCACCCCCAAAAGGTTTAGCACATCCCTTGACCCCCCATCCCCTCCCTCCTTCCCTTTCTCAACTCTTTCCATTCCCCACCCCCACTGTGTACTAGGACCTTAATTAACCTCATATCAGAATTGAGTACATAGGATTCTTATTTCTCCATTTTTGTGATGCTTTATTAAGAATAATGTGTTCCACATCCATCCAGGTTAATACAAAGGATGGGAAGTCTCTGTCTTTTTCAGTGGCTGAATAGTATTCCATGGTATGCATATACCATAGCTTGTTAAACCATTCTTGAGTCGGTGGGCATTTAGGATGTTTCCACATTTTGGCGATTGTAAATTGAGCTGCAATAAATAGTCTAGTACAAGAGTCCTTGTGATAAAAGGATTTTTTTTTTCCTTCTGGGTAAATGACCAACAATGGGATTTCAGGATCAAATGAGAGGTCTAGCTTGGATTCTTTGGGAGTTCTGAACACGGCCTTCCAAAAAGGTTATATTAGTTTGCAGTCCCACCAGCAGGGTAAAAATGTTCCCTTCTCTCCACAACCACACTAGCATCTGCAGTTTTGAGACTTTTGTGATGTGGGCCATTCTCACTGGAGTTAGATGGTATCTCAGGGCAGTTTTGATTTGCATTTCTCTAATAATTAGGGATGCTGAACATCTTTTCATATGTTTATTAGCCATTGGTCTATCTTCTTTAGAGAAGGTTCTATTCATCTCTCTTGCCCAGTGATCTAAGGGACTGTTCACTTTTTTCATGTTTATTCAATCATTATTTCTTAAAGGGAATACAAAGTTAGAGGAACAGGCCTGGACTAGTGGTACCACAGGGTCAGGACAAAGAAAGTATGTACTTCTTCCTAGAAGTTGTGAAATAATAAGTGAATAGAAAAGATCTTTTCCAAGAGATGGTAACATTTAATTGTTGCACTGTTTAATTGTAACATTGTTACTGAGTGAGTAAATGTCAGGAACCAAGTCACTGAGCTACCATGGGAGTGGAGAACCGGTAAAGTTAAGAGTAAGGTTGAAGTGAAGCAGCAAGTAATCTGGACTAATTTCAGGGAAGAGACAATTACCAATGGCAGTTTGTATTTTTAATAGCTGAGATAGAATTATAAGACAGGCCAGAGTTGGGTGGCACTTGTGGCTCAAAAGAGTAGGGCGCCAGCCCTATATATGGAAGGTAGTGGGTTCAAGCTCAGCCCTGGCCAAAAACTGAAGAAAAAAAAAAAAAAAGACAGGACAGAGTCATTAAAAGGGATTGGGAAAGGGTGGACAAAAATAAGTGCTTCCAGCGCTGGCCCCATATACCAGAGGTGGTGGGTTCAAACCCAGCCCCAGCTAAAATAATAATAATAATAAGTGCTTCCATAAATGTATGTACCAAAGCTCTTCAGCCTTTTGGTATCAAATTTTGCCTTAATATATAAATTCTGTGGGAGAGTAAACACTCTCTTCAATGTTTCTAGGGTTTCCTACAGTGAGGATTTGTGTTCAGATTTGCATTCTTCTTGTCTATTATTCCTCCTACTACTATTGCACACCTCTATGTCCCAGTGCTGGGACTGCAGTTGGTCTGTGAACATACTGCCAAGCCACTAGGTTACCTAGACTTTCCTCCTTCTTCCCCAAAGTACCTCTGGCACAACGCTGTTTCTTTTTTCTGTTTTCTTTTTTTTGGAGACAGACTCTCACTATGTCGCCCTGGGTAGAGTGCCATGGTGTCACAGCTCACAACAACCTCAAACTCTTGGGCTTAAGCAATGCTGTTGCCTCAGCCTCCCAAGTAGCTGGGACTACAGGAGCCCACCACAGTGCCACAAAGCTGTTTTATGTAAGGGGGCAGTTTTACTTTTTTTTTTTCTGTCAAATCTCTCATTCCATTCAGTCTTCACCCTGAGAATTTCACCCTTTTCATCAGCAACAATAAGATCCATCATGGAATTTACATAAACAAATTATTTTAAGTCAACACAAAGAACTAACAAAAGTTTTGCCATTACAGCTTTTTCCTAATTTGCCAGTTAACCGTCTCTCCAATTCAGAATATATGAAAATATTCTTGGGGACTTTCCATCTTCCTGTTACATAAGACAGGAATATTCTATCCTTCACGTCCTGACCAACCTTAAAGCTGTCTCTGAAATTATGACCACAGCCCTCTCTCTTCCTACTACTGCTTTGCGGAGGTAGGATTGCATCAAGGACAAAGAAGGAAATGAGGGGGAATGTGTCAATTGAGACTCGAAAGTTGAAAGTGATCAATAGTTTAGTAAAACTATTTAGTAAAATGAAACTTTACTGATTCATGTAAAAAACAAAGTCTAAAATTTCATTTCAGAGATGATTATATCTCACAGTCTCCATCTCTGGTCATGGCACATCCTGCTGTTGGCTCCATTCTCAGGCACATCTCCCCTAGGATTATAGATAGCTAAAAGCAACTAGAGGTTCCTCCTTGCCATCAACATCCCCATCAGAAAAAGTAAGCTTGTCTGCCCAATAGCTCAATAAAAGTCCAATAACTGGGATGCTAATTCTTTTGGTCAGGTTTAGCTCTCATGTCTACCACTAAACCAATTAATCCTTGAGGCCACTTGAATGTAATACTATGATGGATTATGCCTGGTTCACAAGTCCTTTCTTGGGGCTGTCAGGAGAAGAATGGATAGATGGTAAGCAGTCAAAAAGATATTCTTATATAAAGGAAAGAGAAGTAAAAGAGGATTCACAAGAACTCATACTTTTGAAGTCACCTAGTACTACATCCTGCTCAATGAAGAAATACCTTATTCTGCAACCCAGATAGATGGATGCCCAGCAGTCTCTCTAAAACTGCAGTGATTGAGTTTTTTACAACTCATGGTACTCCCCTTTACTTGATATTAGAAAATCCTTTTTTATTTTGAGCTAAAGTTCTCTTCTGTGACACATCTATACTTTGGCCACAGTTCTGCCTTTAGGAATAAGCAAAAAAAAAAAAACCCTTAACTTTTCTATACATCAGTTCTTTAAACATTCAAAGATAACTACCCTGTGTCCTCAAATTTTTATCCCTAAAAGTGTCTCTGGTTCCTTCACTTTGGGGTTCATGTCACATGGCTTCCATACTCATCAGGAAATTAAAAATTATATAGTCCTTTACATTCAATAAAGTCAACTCTATTACGTTTTTAATTCACAAGTCCTTTTAGATATTTAACTCATTTCCCTCACTGTATAGATAAAGAAACTACCTCAGAGAGAGGTTTAAGGTCACATAGGTACTAAACAACAGAGGCAAAACTTGAATTAAAGCTCTTACTTCCAATCCCAGTTTCACTATGGAACACTGAAACCTGGAAATCCCAGTCTGGATGAGTCTCATGTTCTCTATGTCTCTCTTATAGTTCACAGAAGTTAAAATAGTATTCCAGATGTGGTTAATTTAATTTTCTCAAAAGTGTTATTGGAGAATAGCTTAATACATTCTCCCTCCCTGGCTATATGCATTTGAAAAGAGTCTTGAATGTCTCAATCTAGTGTTTTCTAAATTGTGCCTTATGAAGACACTTCAATCAGAGCAGCTCTGGTTTTGTATTTTCTACATAACGTTGACATAGAAGATTTCATTAGACAAATCAGTTTGCCAGATTAAAAATAAGTTTGAAAACCACTAAGGAATGATCAGCAATTGAGATTTTGTACACTAGGGGAGGCCAATATAACACATATTTCAGGATCTTTCTATGCCTTTTAAATCCTTGCTTTCTTCCCTTTTCTCATTGGTCTGCTATTGCTGCTTCAGCACACCTGGTAACTCACTCTACATAGGCTATGACTATCACCCAAGGCAAGCAACAATGAGAAGAGTTTTATGAAGCAAATACAGCTTCTATTTCTTACTGAAATCTCTTTATTTCTGAGAAGTTGCTAGTGCTAAAATTTGAGTGAATAAATCAGTCTGACTGATGAGAGCTTTACGCTTGTACATTTTTTTTTTAGGACATATATTTCTGTTTGCTGATTGTTTCCACATGACAAGAATCTGTGCCTATCCAGCTTTGAGAGAGGCTGTGTTAATTCCTAATTTTGAACCTCTAACTACTTTTTGCTGGTTTCCCAGCTATTTTACATAGTGCTTACTTTTCCACTCTGCTAATGCATGGCTGATATGGTCTGATCTGAGAACTCTGGTTAAAGTGAAGATTAAAAGGTAGTTGTTGCCAGGGATAAAAGGGAGAGTGGATTTGGGAGAAAGAACTAGAACGAACGTTTTGAGAGCTCCAATCATGTTCCAATCCCCTTTGCTGCTTTGTGCACAAAGGAAAAGAACAGAATCGAAGTGTAGGAGAAATCAAGTAAAGAAAGCTAGCAGAAGAGGGAAAGGTTCTGGGATTCTGAGGGATAATAAATATGCAACCCAACACCTAGACAAATTTATAATGCAAAACATATTTATATTGACAAAACACTATAACCAAAGGTTTACACACATGAATGAACATATGTAACATATTGGGACATTTTCTCAAATATGCCAAGATTCATGAAGACTGGCAACAATCCCTTTGCTTTCTCTTCTAACAACAGCTGCTAATTTTCTCTGAGACTTCTAACTGCCCAATTTTCTGAAAATTGGATCGATGTAAATGTAGAAAACACTATTTCAAAAAATAAAGTTCAAAAATGTAGTCATCCTTAGGTTAAATCGTCTAGGCCAGAAAGTTGTCCGTTTGCTTCTATTTCTTCCGCATTCCTTTCAGAAACAGAATTTCCTGTCTACTCTAGGTTTTAGCCTCAGCTCTGAAACAACTTGCTGAACTAGGGAAAGTTACTACTCCCGTCTTAGTTTTCTCCTATGTAAAATGGGTATATAAGATGAGATAATTCCCAAAGTTCAATCCAGTGCAGCTATTATTTGTTCCATAGTTCTAAGATTTAATAATTACCAAGTGCAGGCAGCGCTTGTGGGCTCAGTGGGCAGGGCGCCGGCCCCATATACCGAGGGTGGTGGGTTCAAATCTGCCCCGGCCAAACTGCAACAACAAAAAAAACTAGCCAGGCATTGTGGTGGGCGTCTGTAGTTCCAGCTACTCAGGAGGCTGAGGCAAGAAAACAGCCTAATCCCTGGAGTTGGAAGTTGCTGTGAGCTGTGTGACGCCACTGCACTCTATAGAGGGTGATAAAGTGAAACTCTGTCTGTACAAAAACAATAGAAAAAAAGAAAGAAAATTACCAAGTGCTACAAATATATACAATTCTGCAACCTAGACCAAAAGTCAATCTTCTTTCCTAATGGACATTAACTTCCAAAGTATTTAACTTAAAAGACATTGTAACAGAGGTAAACAATATCTCCCTATCTAAGTCTGATTGAACTAGGCTGGGTGTGGTGTCTTGCATCTGTAAACCCAACACTTTGGAAAGCCAAGGTGAGAGAATCTCTGGAAGCCAAGAGTTTGAGACCAGACTAAACAACAGCAAAACCCTATCCCTACAAAAATATTTTTTCTTAATTAGCCATTCATGGAAGTGTGGTGGCAAGTGCCTACAAGTCTCAACTACCTGGGAAGCTAAGGCTGGAGTATTGCTGGGAGTTGGGAGCCTAGGAGTTGGTTTGTGCTACTGCACTCTAGCTTGGGAAACACAGTGAGATCCTATCTCAATAAAAAAAGTCTGACTGAAATGAATGAAAATATTTTTTAAATAATAAGACTATACCGAGACTAGAAACCAAGAAAGGGTACTATCAATAATCTTTAAGACATTCTCAGAAAGGCTCAGCACCTGTGGCTCAGCAGGCTAAGGCACCAACCACATACACCTGAGCTGGTGGGTTCGAATCCAGCCCGGGCCTGCCAAACAACAATGATGGCTGCAACCAAAAAAAAAAAAAAAATGGCCGGGCGTTGTGGCGGATGCCTGTAGTCCCAGCTACTTGGGAGGTGGAGGCAAGAGACTCGCTTGAGCCCAGGAATTAGAGGTTGCTGTGAGCTGTGATGTCACAGCACTCCATCCAGGGTGACAGCTTGAAACTCTGTCTCAAAAAAAAAAAGAAAAAAGAAATTCTCAGAAAGTAAAAAGCAAAAGGCACTGAACTTCTGGATAACCAGAGAAAATGAAACCTCAGGCCAGGACAGTGAAGGTAAATGTAATCCTTCCAAAGAGAGCTCCAAATGAAATTTTAAACAGGATTGAACAAAACAAAAAGTAGAGATTGGGTCCTAGAGTACTCACCAGTTTACTGCTTTTAATAAATTGTATCTAAAACACATGGCCCAAGTGGATACTACCCCTCTACCCCTTTTCAAACATAAAAAAGCACATGGCAATGGAAACTTCTGCCCTTAGAACAGTGGTTCTCAAAGGTAAGTATGCAACAGAATTACCTGGAGCACTTGTTAAAACATAAATTTCTGAGATTCGTGTCCAAAAATTTCATATTCAGTAGTAACAGAAAGAGACTGAGAATTAGCATTTCTACCAGGTTTCCAAGTGATGCAGATGGAACTGACCTGGGGACCACACATTGATAATCACTGCCCTGGAATAAAGCCCACAAATTTTATCTTTTAAATGGTGGTTAATCTATTTAGGCATCACTTCTAACATTGAAACTTATAATTAAACCATCCAAGAACTGATCAATGGTAGGGAATCATTGCTACTCAGGAATAAAGCATATTAAATCACTTGAGCCTCACTCCTAGTAAACCTCACTTTGTTTTGGTAATTGTGAATCTATGTGCCTGATCCCTGATTCTAAATACTATCAGATCTGCCATCGAAACTCCATGTACACTTATATGGAATCCAGCAAGCCATTCTTTTCAAAGAGGTTCGTTGATTTAAAAAGGGTCAACAAACTTATAATAATAAACACAATGATTTTGTTATACAAATGAAGAATTAATGATATCTAGACATTTGGGGAAAATAGCATGAACAAAAGGGAACAAAAAGTCAAGATTGACAACAACAGCAAAATAAACTGAGGAGAAAACTAGTTAGGAAAAAGAAATATTTCAGAGAATAAATTTTTAAAATTCGAATATCCTCTGATATATTTAAAAGATATTCAATTCATAAATAGGCACATGATAACATGTGAAAAGTAAATCAAAGAAGAAAGAGTTCTTGTATGTTAAAAATATGATGAAAACAGAGAAAAAAATCATTAAATAGGATGAATAATAAAAATGGTAATGACTGAAAAAAAACTATCAACCCAGAAAATGTAGCTAAGGAAATATCTAAGAATATAGAGCATGAGACAAGAAAAATGGAAATTTTGACAAAAGAATCAAAAAAAATTGGATATCCAAAAGTATTTAAAATATATTCCAGAAAAAAAGAGGCAATGAAATAAAAAGACAATAAAAAAATTTCCCTGAACTAAAAATTCAATACTTTATATCAAAAGGAGCATCAAGTACCAATTAATGAGGAAAAAATACACATACCCTCTTGTCTTTAAGTTTCAGAAAGCCAAACATCAAGAAAAGAAAAAAGAGTTATCAACAGAGGAATAAGATTCAGACTAGCAGGTACAAAGACCTTCTGTATCTTTTTATATCCTAGCCAGAGTATAACTTTCCACATACTAAAGTTTTAAAAAGGTAAATCTGTACTCATTATGAATAAATCAATTGTCTTCAAATTGACCTACAAACTTAATGCAATCCTCATCAAAATCCAATTGGTTTATGAAAGTGTGAGAAAAAAATGGTACTATCTCTTAAAACTGAATATTTACTCATCCTTCAATCTGGCAATTTCACCCTTAGGTATACACTTTGTAGAAGTATCCAGGGAGTAATATTACAGAATCTCTATGGCAGCACTATTTATAATAGCAGGAAAATGGAAATAACTACGACATCTAGTGACAGAACAGGTAAATAAATCATATTTACGATAGAATGCAAGATTGCACTAAAAATGAATGTGCTATAGATACACATAACTACATCAAAGCATCTTTAAAGTTCTGAGTTAATCCGTTAGATTACTTGTAAGAAAAACAAAGATGAGGAAAATAATAAACAACATAATGCATTAAAAATATTATAGGACCTCCTAAGATGAGAAGCAAGGCAAGGATGCCCACTTTTGCTACTTTTATTCAACATATTATTAGAAAGTCCAAGTAAAGCTATTAGGCAAGAAAGAAATAAAAAAAAATCAAAATTGGAAATAAAATTATCTTTGTTCGCAGATGACATGATTTATGTATACAAAACTCTAATTATTACAGACAGAGAGAAGTAATAAATTCAAAGTTGCTGAATATAAAATCAACATACAAATATCAGTTACTTTTCTAAATGCTTCCAATTAAATATTTGAAAAGGAAATTAACAATTCCATTTACAATACTATCAAACTAGATTAAAATAGGAATAAATTTAACCAAGGAGAAAAAATACTTATACACTGGTAACAACAACAAGAAAAAAAAAAAACGCTGCTGGCTCGGCGCCTGTTGCTCAGTGGCTAGACACCAGAGCTGGCGGATTCGAACCCAGCCGGGACCTGCCAAACAACAATGACAACAACAACAAAAAAAGTAGCCAGGTGTTGTGGCAGGTGCCTGTAATCCCAGCTACTTGGGAGGCTGAGGCAAGAGAATTGCTTGAGTCCAAGAGTTTGAGGTTGCTGTGAGCTGTGACGCCATGGCACTCTACCTAGGGTGACATACTGAGACTGTCTAAAAAAAAAAAAAACACTACTGAAAGAAAAGACATTCCATGTTCATCATGTTCATAGATTAGAAGACTTACTGTTGTTAAAATAAAAATACAAGAAGTACAAGTACAACAAAAAGTACAAGAAGTAACTATAAATTCAATTTAATCCCCATCAAAATCCCAATGACATTTTTGTCAAAAAAAATTTTAAATTTATTCTAAAATTCATATGGAATTTCAAGGGACTCAGCATAGTCAGAACAATTTTGAAAAGCACACTGGATGATTCAAATGTCCATATTTCAAAATGTGTACTGGTATAAGTACACCCATATGGACTAATGAAACAGAATAGACAGCCCCCCAAATAACCTTTGCACGTATAATCAATTGATTTTTGGCAAAGGCAACAAGACAATTCAATGGGTAAAAAAAGAGTCTTTGTAACAAGAGAGGCTGGGAAAACTAGATGTACACATGCATAAAAATGAGGCTGGATCCTTAACTTAAATCATATATAAAAAATTAACTCAAAATAAATCAAAGTCCCAAATGTTACAGCTACAACAGTAAAATCTACAGAAGAATATAAAATAAAATCATCATGGCATTGGCTTTTGCAATTATTTCTTGGATATGATAGGCAACAAAAGAAAAAATAAATAAATTGAATTTCATCAAAATTAAATTATTTTGTAATTAAAAAAACATTATCAAGAGAATGAAAAGACAGTTCATGAAATAAGAGAAAATATTTGCAGGTTATATACCCGATAAGAGATTAATATCTAGCACCAACAAAAATAAGTTGTTACAAAAGTAAGCAAAAGACTCACCCATGTCCCCAAAGAAAATATACAAGTGGTCATAAAAATCACAAAAAAAGAGACTCAATGTCAGTAATCAGTAGGTAAAAGCAAACCAAAACCAAAACAGAAAGATACCACTTCACAGCTATTAAACAGCTATGATAAAAAAGGAAAATAAATTTTTTTATTTACTCAATTGCAAACTTTAATAAGAGCTCAATTACATCCTTTACATACAACTCATGTAAGAGCTCATTCAGGTTTACCTAGATCTTTGTCAAAAGAAAATCATGCATTTGATCAATTAATTGGTTCAGTTCTTTTTTTTATTAAATCATAGCTGTGTACATTAGTGCAATCAAGAGGTACAAACAAAGGAAAATAAATTTGACAAGACTGTTGAAATAGTGAAACCTTTGAGTACTTCTTGTGGGAATATAAAATGGTGTGGCCACTATGAAAAACAGTTTGGAGATTACAAGTTAAAAGCAGAATAACATATGATCCAGAAATTACATTCCTTAATGTATATCAAAAAGATGATGCATCTTAGAAGGGTACAGGTGAACCTTATTAAATGCAGAATACAAATGTTTTCATGCAATAAACAAGAAAATCCCATGAAGGTTATGTCAAACATTTGGATGAAAATATTTCAGATTGTATATGAAGACAGTACATTGTACCCCGTGATTGCGCTAATGTACACAGCTATGATTTAATAAAAAATAAAAATATAATAATAAAAATAAAAATACTTAACTTGAACAAGCACACAGGAAAAAAAAGAATTGAATACAGGGACTCAAGCAGATACTTGTATACCAGTATTCGTGACAATATTATTCATGATTCCCAAAGGATGGAATCAACCCATATGCCCTACAACTGATAAATGGGTAAGGAAACTATGGTACATACATGCAATGGAATATTATTCAGCCATAAAAACATGGTAAGATTCTGATAAATGCTATAATATGAATTTTAAAAACATTAAACATTAAAAACATTCAAATGCTTCCCTAACTGCCCCTCCCCATCCATTTCAACTGGGAGATCAGTTTGAATCACGAATTTTCCCAGAAGCTGCCTCTTTCTGGCAGGTGCACATTATAGGATGCAGTTTCTATTAAGAATGGAACCCACCTGTTTCCCCTTGGGAACCTGCAGTGGACCTGGAATGCCATAAGTAGGAGTTCTTTGCCTGCCAGTGTTTTGTGAAGTTGCATGCCATAGGATGATATGGTATACCAGGCCCCAAATACTCTAGATTCAAATAGGTTGTTGGGAGACACAGGAGGGAGGTCTGGAAGCTGGACTCCGATGGTAAGGGAAACCATATGGACAGAACTGATGGAAGAATACTGTGGGGTTCCAAGATGCAATGATACAGGAGAGCATCCATCCACCACATAGGAAAACAGAATTGGATTAGAGTGGGTCTTCTGCCAGGAAGAGCTCAGCCCTGGGAACCATAGCAACCAAAGGTGGTACATTTGGGTGAGCTGACAGCCTTTCTCCCACTCATTCCAACTGGGAGAGCAGTTTGAGCTTAAACTTTGGTGAGTGTTTGCATCACCCCAGTGGGCATGTGGTACAAGCTGAGGTTTCCACAAAGAGTGGAATCCATGCCTTTCACCTTGGGGGCCTGCAGTGAACCCAGGTTGCCCAATCTCGGAGCTCCTTTATACTGGTCTTTTTCAGTCTCAGGCTAGCATGTCAGACAAGCAGGCTGGACCCCATGAGCCCTAGACTGGAGCAGCTTTCTGGGAAACACATGGGGAAGGGCTGGGAGCTAGACTCAGGTGGTTAAGAGAGTCCCCATGGATATAACTGACAGGAAAATACTTTGGGCATCTGAGACATGATCTAGGTCTAGGAGAACACCAACTGCTACCCACAGGAAAGCTGCCCTATTGGATTAGGGTGGTCCTTGGGCTGGGAATACCTCAGCCCAGCACCTTAGCAGCCAAGTATTTAGGCCTCAACCCTACAATCAGCCTTCCTGGTCTGGAGAGTCTGCCCTGACTTTGCTCCCAGTGACTACGAAAAGTGGCTGGAAAAGCAACCTCTGATCTCTGTCAAGGCTTTACAAAGCCCTTCAGACTTGCATAAAGTAACCTTAACAAACCGGGAGTTACAGGGCCCCATCACAATGGAATAAAACTAGAAATCAACAACAGAGGAACTTTGGCAATGGTACAAATACATGAAAATTAAACAACATGCTCCTGAATGATGACTGGATCAAGGAAGAAATTAAGGAGCAAATTTGTAAAAGTCTTGAAATAAATTAAAATTAAAATATAAAATATCAATTCCCTTGGGATACAGTGAAAGCAGTATGAAGAGGGAAGTGCTTAGCAATAAATACATCAAAAAGTAGAAATATTTCAAATAAACTAATGAAATTAGTAATGAAACTTAAGAAATTAATAAATCAACCACCAAAAGCAAACATGGAAGGAAATAAATAATAAAGACAAAAGCAAAACTAAATGAGGTAGGCTAACAAAATACAAAGTATTGGAAAAAATAAACTAAAATTATGAGCCACTAACTGGATTAACCAAGAATTTAAAAAGGACAAAAATAAAATCAAAAATTCAAAGGGAGACATTACAACTGATAGCATAGAAATACAAGAGATCATCAGAGACTATTATGAACAACTATACACTAACAAATTAGAAAACCTGGAAGAAATGGGCAAATTCCTGGACATATACCACCTACCAAGATTGAATTAGGAAGAAATAGAAAATCTGCATGCACCAAAGATGAGGAATGAGACTGCATCAGTAATCAAAAGAAAACCCAATGACTGCATGGCCTCTCTTCTGAATTCCATCAAACTTACAGAGAACTAACAGCAATTCTCCTCAAATTATTCCAGAAAAATCAAAAAGGGTTGAATGCTCCCTAAATCCTTTGAAGAGGCCAGCATTACCATGATACTAAAACCAGACAAGGACACAACAGAACAAAAAGGAAAATTGTACACCAAAATTCCTGCTGAACATAGACATAAATATCCTCAATAAAATATGAGCAAACCCAAATCAACAGGATATCAAAAAGATAATGCATTTTGATCAAGTGGGACATATCCTAAGTATGCAAGGAGGATCCAATATATACAAATCAATAAATGTAGTATATCACACCAACAGAGTGAAGGACATATGATCATCTCAACATACATAGAAAAAGCATTTGATAAAATTCAACATCCCTACATGATAAATCCTTCAACAAATGAAGCAAAGAAGGAACATAACTCAAAATAATAAAGTTTTTTATATGAAAAAACATAATGCTAATATCATACTAAATGGGGGAAAGCTGAAGTAATTTTCTGTAAGCACTGGAACAAGACAAAGATGCCCACTTTCACCAATCCTACTCAATATAATACTGGAAGTCAAGTGCTAGGCAGAGCAATTAGACAAGAGAAAAGTCATCCAAATTAGAAATGAGGAAGTGAACTTGCAGATAATATGATCTTACATCTAGAAAAGTATAAAGACTATAGCAAGAGAAAAAAAGCTTACATCTGATAAATAATTTTAAGAACCTCCCAAGTTATAGAAATCAACATACAAAATAAATTGCTTTTCTATATACCAATAACGAACTAGCCAAGAAAAAAGTCAGAACAGCTATTATAAAAAAGATGAAGAAAAAGGCTCGGCGCCTGTGGCTCAACAGGCTAAGGCGCCAGCCACATACACCTGAGCCGGCGGGTTCGAATCCAGCCTGGATCCACCAAACAACAAGGACGGCTGCAACCAAAAAATGGCCAGGCGTTGTGGCGGGCGCCTGTAGTCCCAGCTACTTGGGAGGCAGAGGCAAGAGACTCGCTTGAGCCCAGGAATTGGAGGTTGCTGTGAACTGTGATGCCACTGCACTCTATCCAGGGTGACAGCTAGAGGCTCTGTCTCAAAAAAAAAAAAAAAAGATGAAGAAAAAGAAAAAAACATATGGTGAGAATGAGGAAGAAAGGGAACTCTTGTACACTGATAGTGGAAATGTAAATTAGTATAGCTATTATATAACCAGAGGTTGGGAAGAATGTGTTTGGTTGGAGTAAAGAGAAGTTTGTTACTGGGTAGAAACATAGATTACAGATATGAATTCTAATGTTTGATGGAAGAATTGGGTGAATAGAGTTAACAACAACGTATTGTATATTTCAAAATGGATGACAGAATTCAATGTTCCCAACACATAATAGTTGAGGTGATGGGTAACCTAAATACTGAGACTTGGTCATTCTATACATATAACAAAATACTACATGTATCCCATAATTATGTACAAATATTATGCATCAATAAAAATAAACTTAAGGAGGGCAATGCCTGTGGCTTAAGGAGTATAGCACCAGCCCCATATACCAGAGGTGGTGGATCCAAACCTGGCCCTGGCCCAAAACTGCAAAAAATAAATGAATAAATAAATAAATAAATAAGCAAACTTGAGAAAAGTTTTAAAAAGAAACAGTAAGTAATATATTGTGTAGGGATTAATATATATTCAATAGACATAATTAACAAGAACAATAACGTTAAAGACAAAATTCAGGATAATCATTCCTGAATGAATTAAGGGTAGGAAATGGAAGAAACACACAGATGCAGTGTTATAGTTGTGCTCTAGTTTGGTGGTAGTTTTTTAAATTTTTTCATTATATCATACTTCAGCACTTACACATACTGTATTTATTCTTAAAATATATCAAATGCCATATAATAAAAGACTGACTCTCCCCAAATAAACATGTCACTGTAGGACTTTTCATCACCATCATAGAATACTAAGATACAAAGGAAAGATATTGGCAAAGTTTTAAAGAAAAATAATTCTATAATCAGGACTTCAAACCTAATAAAAGTAGTAATCAGGATGAAAAAGAAAATACTTAGATAAGTGTTTTTCAAACTTTTTTTTACCACACAGTACACTTAAACCTATAGTTAAACTTCCATGGCACACTTAAATTATGTTGATTTTAAAAAGTGTAACAAAAAGAAATATATTTATGGATACTTTGAACTTCTTTAGAAAATCATTTAATTAATGATCTTTAAAGTTTTTCAGAGCACACCAGTGTGCTATGGCACACTAGCTGAAAACCACTGCTTTAGACACACAAAAACTCAAAACTTAATATCCACTCACCATATTTTTTTAAAAATTACTTAAGAATTGTTCATCAATTAAACAAAAATTTAACACAAAAATGAAGAAATAATGGGATACAAGGAACAGTGCCCGACGAGAATAATCCAGGGGAAGCAAAGAAACTTGGAAAGTAGTAGGGGTATATAATTCAGCTTGTTAATTCAGATATTCCTGCCAGAGGCAAGGGCTTAATAATATATTTTCTTTTATTTGGATCAAATCCCTATATATAATTCTACAGTAAGTAATATTACCACAATTTTATAAGTATAAATGTGGTCTCATGCTATTCAACATGGTTTTATAATTAATGTATAAAGCACAAAAATAGATAAAGCACAGAAAAATTATACATATATTACAAATTATAAATTTTTAAAAATCTGAACAATGTAAACGTCATGAAATTAAATCTTTGGAAATTATGGTGGTAAGAAAATTAGACATGCATCAAAGCTAATGAGTCAATGTATTGTTTAACATATTAAATCAAATGGAGGTAACATTATTTTAGAATTGTGCTAATTATCAAAGAATAATAAAAGGAATGATTTAAAGTAACTTCTTATGGAGACTAAGATATGTGGTTATAAAATGAGACTATTTGGTTTTCATTTAATATCATCTACAACTTAAAAAATAACTAAAAAGAGGACAGTGCCTGTGGCTCAGCAAGTAGGGTGCTGGCTCCATATACTGAAGGTGGCGGGTTCAAACCCAGCCTTGGCCCAACTACAAAACAAAAACAAACAAAAAATAAATAAATAAATAAATAAAAAGAACTTGGGAGATAAGCATTTTGTTTGTTTGTTTTATTGTCTTTATTATTAAATCATAGCTGTGTACAATAGTGCAATCAAGGGGTACAATGTGCTGGTTTCATATACAATGTGAACTATTTTCATCAAACTGATTAATATAGCCTTCCCGGCATTTTCTCAGTTATTATATGAAGAATTTTTATTCTGCATTTAGTAAGGTTCGCCTGTACCCTTCTAAGATGCACCGTAGGTATAGCCCCACCAATTACCCTCCTTCCACCCCAATCTCCCCCCTCCCCTCCTTACCCTTGCCCCTTTCCCCATATTCTTGTGCTATAGTTGGGTTATACCCATCATACGAAAGCTATAAATTAGCTTCATAGTAGGGCTGAGTACATTGGATACTTTTTCTTCCATTCTTGAGATACTTTGCTAAGAATAATATGATGTATTACATTTTTCATATTTCTTTGTGGGGCATCTACAGTTACTATTAAACAACAAATTGAGATATAGGACTACACATGCGATACCTACCATTATAAATAATGGTGAGTTGGTAAATGTTTCCCAGCATGCTAGGGAAAAGGGAGCATGATTTTCAGTTTTTACTAATTTCCATGGCATAAATATTCTCACTATAGCCAATTTCAAGTACCAATGTGACATCAATGGACTTGTAAAATTTGTGAAAGGTTAGTGATAGGTTCTCATAATTTATCTTGTTCTAGGAACTACTGGAAATAGAAATTAAGTAAAATAGAAAGGTTATTAACAGTGTTGCCTCAAGGGAATGGAACATGTAGGAAAGTTTAACATTTTATAGATATTTGAATTTTTATTCTGCTTATGTATACTTTTATAATTTTTAAAAACTAGCTCAAGGAAATATAAGGTATTTCATCCTGGATGAAGAAAGCTGAAAAAAAAAATCACAACCACCTTAACAAGAAAAAAGATGTTCCATCTGCAGATAAACAAACAAAATCATACTTTTTCCTGATGCCATCAGAAAGCTGATATGGCAAGGAAAAGAACTGATCTGAAACCTTACGAAAGACAGACACCTCCCTGGGAGAGATAAGTCACAAACACTGGGTGAGAAAAATTTAGCTGCAGTTTTAATGAATAGCTAAAAATGAAGTATCAGCTGGCATGATATGATGGAACTCCTGGATGACCCAAACACAAAGTGAATTCTCACCTATTTCAAAAATTCTTCTCTGCAGACTGCTGCAAGGTGCTTACCAGAAAGACTATGGATGGAAGAAGCCAAAGAGCCTCTCAATGTGACAGACTTAGAGGGAAGAAGCTGCCACAGAAGCAAAGGCATAAACCCTTCCCAGGCCCTTATCCCCTAAAAGCAACAGGTTTAAGCCACTGAGAAGAAAACAGCAAGCCCTCTCACTCCTAAAACACAGGTGAAAAGGCCCGTGTGACGCCATTTTGTTAATGGACTCCATTTTACAGGCTGCTGTGTAATTTGCAGTGTAAATGTTAGTTTTGTAACTTTTGGCTCCTGGCTCCAGTTCCCCTGACCACCCCCACTGGTTGATCAGTACCGGCCCCTTCCTGCTTAGCGACCACCCACCTGTTCCTGCCACCGCCAAGGTATCCAATCAGCAAGTGGAGAGACACCTGGACTCATCCTTGTTCCACCCTTCCCTTATCCCACTCTCCTTATCACATTCCCCCCTCCCAACTTCCTTTCCGTACACTATAAAAATACCTCAGCCCCACCCCTCGGGGCCATTCAGATCGATCCACCATTTAGGCGGGGCTGAACGGTCTGAGCTTAAGCTTGTAATAAGTTCCACCCTTTGTTTTTGCATTGGTGACCCTGGTGTGAGTTTCTTCTGGGGGGGACCCCGAAATTCGGGCACAACAATGGCAGGAAGAATCATAAAATTAAAAAAAAAATTACCAATAGACGATAAGTGAGAAACTGTCCTGGGCTCTGAACTTTATACTAACACCATTAGCATTCTCTTACCACTGAGGAAGTGGCAGGGAACTCTCTTGCACAAGATCTACTGAAAAGTTTGGCTATAAAGAGGCAGGATAATCAAGAAAGCTTCACCTCATGATACCCAGATGCACGAACCTAAAAATGAAATGGACAATGAGGATTCTTCTCTGCCCCCAGCACCAGACTTCCAAGCACTCCATAATAAGCAAAAAATGATCTATTCTTGGGCTAACAGACAAGGTCATGGAAATACAAAGTCTGAGGCACAGTGAAGCCTGAAAGTTAAGCATAGAGCAGGAACACTGTGAGAGGAGGAATAAAAACCTTCATTAATCCATCTCTTATCTGATAGGACTGCAAAGAGAAATGGACATATGTATAATTATAGTTGGCCATATTGACAACTCCTCTTTCACTAATTGATAAAATAAGGAGATGGAACATTTCCAAGGATACAGAGACTTGAATTACATTATTAACTACCTTGACCTCATTGAAATTTATATAACATCTCTATCTCTTTGTCGTACATGTATACCATGGAATACTATGCAGCCTTAAAGAAAGATGGAGACTTTACCTCTTTTGTGCTTA
>CAUYON010104734.1:0-25269 GCA_963573935.1 Arctocebus calabarensis | reverse complement strand
TTGATCACTATATAAAGACATTAATACTCTACCTTTAATAAGTTTCGCCAGTACCCTGCTAAGATGCACCGTAGGTGTGTTCCCACTAATTGCCCTCCCTCTACCCATCCTCCCCCCACTCCTCCCCTCCCTTTCCCCTATTTTTAATGAGATCCATTTTAACAGGTGTAAGGTGATATCGCATTGTGGTTTTAATTTGCATTTCCATGATGATTAAAGACGTTAAGCATTTTTTCATGTGTTTATCAGCCATTTGTCTTTCTTCTTTTGAAAACCCACAGTTCGTGTCTTTTGCCTATTTTAAATAAGAGTGGGGTTTTTTTGCTAATTTTGTTTCTTTGTAGATTTTTTTTTCTTTTGCAGTGTTTTGGCCGGGGCTGGGTTTGAAACTGCCACCTCCAGCATATGGGACCAGCGCCCCACTCACTGAGCCACAGGTGCCGCCCTCTTTGTAGATTCTTGATATTAGTCCTTTACATAGTTTGTGTATTTTCTCCTATACTGTAGTTTGTTTTATTTGTTTTTTTTTTTTGTAGATGCAGAGTCTCACTTTATCGCCCTGGGTAGAGTGCCATGGCGTCACACTGATCACAGCAACCTCCAACGCCTGGGCTTAGGCGATTCTCTTGCCTCAGCCTCCCTAGTAGCTGGGACTACAGGCGCCCGCCACAGCGCCCGGCTATTTTTTTGTTTTTTGCAGTTCGGCGAGGCCGGGCTTGAACCCGCCACCTTCGGTATATGGGGCCGGCGCCCTACTCGCTGAGCCACAGGAGCCGCCCAGTTTGTTTTATTTGTTGTTATTTCCTACACAGAAACTTCTTAATTTAATCTAATCTCATTTATTTATTTTTGTTATTGCTGTAATTTCCACTGGAATCTCAGTCATAAAGAATCTGTGAACAACTATTTCATATTACTACTTGTAAGCAAGGTCTTTTTTTTATTGTTTGAGTAAAAGATTTCTTTGTTAGAGGAAGCAAAATAAACTCATTCTTTACCTCTTAGGATAAAAATATTTCCCTTATTAGTTAAAGAGTGTGAGCCTATTTCCTCTAGGGCTTCTCCTTTCTATGTAAGAATCCAAAGCTCTTTGGGAACCTAATATATTCCAACATCTGAAATTACATACAACATTTGCTTTGAATAAATTAGTTTCTGAAATATATTAGCTAAACACATATTTAAGTTGTTGTTAGTCAGATGTAAAGGTTTTTCTGAATATTGCCTTGAAGGTAAGGCACATTACAGGTACACGGTTCAGTCAGCCATGTTAAGTATCCTCCTTTATTCCAGAGAATCTGATGAAAAAGTTTTGAAAAACTATAAATATTGAGTAGGTGGTTTGTATTTGTTTTAGTGTTTAACAATAGGATTGGATATAATCTCAAATAATTCAGCTTTTTGTGTCTTTTTCCAAAGTTATAGACTACCTCTGTGAAAATTAAGGCCATTAGTCAATCATTAAGTGATTCATTGTAAAAGGAATACTAATGATGGGAAAATTATTGCTTTATAATAACAGAAAATGTATTATTAGTTCTTTGAGTCAAAATATGTAACTTTGCACCTAGAGAACATATCTTTATTATCATTTGCTACATTTTTATGAGGTATATTAGTGGTTCATTATCACATTTGGGAAAAGCTAATAAAATTGAGTCAAAATCTTTTTGGACAATTAATGTAAGACTGACTTAATCACCGTAAGTAAAATAAGGGGCTGGACTAGGACCTAAGGTTGTCTTTTAAAATCCTATAATGTAATTTTTATTATTTACTTTTTTGTTGTTTACAATTTACTCAATTAAAATAAGACTTTAATACTACCATAAATCTGTACCTACATATGTCTAATTTCCATTGAATGATCAAAGGCTTAGGAATCTCCCTGTTCCCATTATATGTGTCTTGACTGTATTATAGTTCTTCCTTTTTACGTCAGTTCATATTAAATATCCTTTACTTTTCTGGCTCAATATTTGGTGCAAAATCACACTGAACATATTAAATCATGGACTCTTAATAGGATGGGACTTTATGTAATACAGCTTCCAACCAAATGCAATAATCTAGTACACAATGCCTTTTCAGAGGTTTAGAATTATAACTCTTCATACGAGTTCAGGTTTCCCATCAACCATGGAAATTAAGAAAATTAATCCACAGTGAATATAAACCTAAGCCATAAGCAAGTAATAAATACAAATGAATAACATGATTCACAGAACAGTACACTTACTAAAACATTACATATATTTTTATTGTATTGTTGGACCATGAATGCCAACATTACACCATGGGACAACAAAGGGAGCCAACAATAAAAATTCTTTCTTATTAAAAAAATGTCCATAGTTTTTGGAAAGTCTGAGTCACAGGACTCTCCAACCCCTCATCTTTTTCACTCCTTACTTCCTGACAATTCTCAAGGCTGACTCATGTCCCCAGGCCATAAAGGATCATCACATGTAGGAACACACTAGACTCTGGGCTACCATCTTGGGACAGACTATTAGAACTCTGTCTGTCCCAAGATGAGACAGAGTTCAGACCATATGAGGTAACCAGAAGACATACTGCCTAGACATACTGCCTATATTACCCATCAGCCTAAATTACCCAAGACATTTCACACTTCTCGTGTTCCAACACCTGCTTCTGAGTTTCCTTATTCCCAATTTGTACTTCTAAGCTATTATTCTTCCTCCCTCCTACAAAATTCAATGTAATGCTGAGCTCACAACATCTGATTTATATCACCCTCTTCTTCCCCTCTTGCTGTCAACTAGCATTCCTCAACATTTATCAATGTTGAGTTGATTTTTGTATATCAACTAGCTTCAAGCCTAGCTTCCTTATGTGGAATACAAAGTAAATTTGTGGGATCATAGTATTATGTTTTTTATTTTAATAGTTTATTTGGAAGGACAGAGAAATTTGTAAGGAGACAAGTTAGACGTGTGCATTCCAATAAAAGAGTAGCTTAAGTAATGCTGCTAAAAGGTAAAATCTTTCAAGCACACAGATCTGTCACTTATCCCTTTCTAAACCATTCTCTACAAAGAAGCAATCTTAACATAATCATGTCATTTTTCTGTTTAAATCCTTAAATGACTCCAAATGCACTTCGATGAGAATGGCATGTCTTTATCATAGACCATCTACCTTATCTGATCACAGTTCAACATCTCCCTGTAACCACATCATGTGCTTCCTGACCGATGCCCACCATAGACGGCCGTACTCGTGTTTTCTCATCATCTCCTTCACTCATTCTTTTTCACATAAAGAATTATCTTTGTCTCTGCCCATTCCTCCCATTTTGTGCGTGACAAGCTTGTTCTTATTCTTAAACATTAAATTTAAATATCATTCACTTTGCTGACTACTCTATCAAAATTAGGTCACCTCCCAAATTATTTTCAAGTTCACTCCCTAAACTGTTTCTTCTTGGTGTATTTTATAATTTTACATTTTGTAATTTTATTTGTGTACATGGAAATTATTTCATCATTCTTCCATATCCACTAGCAGATTGTAGCATAATAGGCTTTAAAAAAATCACCATTCACCAACCATCATATTATTAATGAATTCAGGCAAAACTCATCAGTAGGGGCTAAAACTACTAGAAATCTGAAGAGTAAAAGGATAATTACACAGTGCCAACAGTGCATAACCTCGTATCTAATCAGGAGGAAGGATATATCAGAAAAACTCAAATTAAAGGACATCCACAGAATTACTGGGAAAATGAACTACAAGCAAAATTTCGAGAGTGGTTCTGGATTAAAGCGCTATGACAACTAAAAATTCCTAGGATCTTATACTTAATTAGCTATAAAAGATATTATTAGATAAGCAGTTTACAAATATTTTTCCCAATCTGTAGGCTGCCAGTTCATTTTGTTGATTGTTTCCTTTGTTGTCCAGAACGTTTGTAGTTTTATGTAATGCCATGTATTTATTTTTGGGATTTTTAATTTTTTTATTTTATATTTGCTTATCAGCCTAAGTTTTTGGTGTAATACCAAAAAAATGTTGCCAAGGTCAATGTCCAGGAGCTTTCCCTCCTAGTTCTCCTGTCCTGGTTTTATGATTTCAGGTCTTACATGTAGGTCTTTTATCAACGTTGAGTTGATTTTTGTGTATCAACTAGCTTCAAGCCTAGCTTCCTCATGTGGATTACAAAGTAAATTTTTTTTTTAATTTTCTTTTTTTGAGACAGAGTTCCACTTACTAACCCTCAGTAGAGTGCTGTAGCATCACAGCTCACAGCAACCTCCAACTCCTTGGGCTAAGGTGATTCCCTTGCCTCAGCCTCCTGAGTAGCTGGGACTACAGGTGCCACCACAATGCCCGGCTAATTTTTTGTTGCAGTTTGGCTGGGGCTGGGTTTGAACCCACCACCCTCAGTATATGAGGCTGGCACTGTACCAACTGAGCCACCCACAAAGTAAATTTTAATGCCACTGTAAAAAATAAAGTCAAAATATTTTTAAACAATAACTACTTTTTCAAGAACTACTAATTCCTAAGGTGATGATAATAGTAGTTAATGTGGTTTGAGAAACTAATATTTGTCAGACACACTATTTAGTCCTTTAAGTGGTTTATCTCATTCTTTTCTCATGACTCTTATGAATAGTACAATTTTTATACCTATTTTTGCAGAATACAAGACTAAAACTTAGGTGAATATTTTTTTGTTTGCTAAATATTTTCAAGCTAGTATTGAAACTTGGGAAGTAAGAGATCTTACACTATTCTATCGGCTGTCAAGGAGTTGAGATAAGGTAAAAAATGCGGCACAGGAAGAAGCATGGAGACACAGAGGTGCAACGTTGGCCCTTAGTTGGCTGCTTGACTGTGAGACATGAATTAATATTTCTTAGCCTGTTTCCCCATCTCTAAAGAAAATACTAAAGGCTGGGTGCACTGGCTCACACTTGTAATCCTAGCACTTTGGGAGGCTAAGGCAGGTGGATTGCTTCAACTCATGAGTCTGAAACCAGCTTGAACAAGACTGAAATCTTGCCTCTACTAACAACAGAAAAACTAGCCGGACATGGTAGTATACACCTGCCGTCCAGGTCCTCGTGAGGCTGAGGCAAGAGGATCACTGGAGCCCATGAGTTTAAGGTTGCTGTGAGCTCGGATGCCATCACATTCTACCCAAGGCAACATAGTAAGACTCTGTCTTAAAAACAAATAATTAAAATGTACTATATTATTGATGATGTGTTAACCAAGTTTTTAAATGAAACCATATGAAAAAGTGATAGTGTCTATAAAAGAAAAATACAGGGAAGTCCACAGTAATAATATATAATAGCTAGTATTTATTATAAACTGAATGTACAGGAAAAGTTTTACATCTAATCCTTATAGAAATTCTTTACAGTGGGTACTTAAATTATTCTAATTTTTCTGATGAGGAAATAGCTCTTTGAAGTTAGGTTACTTAATAAAGAAGGCAAGGCTAGTGAGCATTAGAGTGGTGATTAGAAGCCAGGTCTGGCTGACCAGAGTCATCCTTTGTGAGCATTATTTTGTGCTGATTAATATTAATTGTTTTGACTAATCATAATTGTATTTCATTGATGGAGTACAATACATGTTCTGATATATGAGGGCAGTCAATTAAATTCACGACTCATCCTAGAAAAAGTGCTCTATCTCTGTTGCTGAATGTCACTACAGTCACCGTCAAAGTATTCCCCTTGGCCTGATTCAGCAAGGAGGTGTGTAATACTTTTTCTAGGATGAGTTCATCATCTTAACTGATCAACCTCAGATGCATACAATATGGAATAATTAAATCAAGCTGGTTAATCTATCCATCCTCTCACTTAATTCTTTTGGGGGTGAGATGTTTGAAATTTACTTTGCAAGTTATTTTGAAATGTACAATACCTTACTGTTGACTATAGTCGCCCTGTTGTGCAGCAGATTTCAAAAACTTATTCTTCCTGTCTAGATGAAGTTTTGTACCCTCTCGGCAGCACATCCCTCTTCCCTCACTATCCTTCCAGTCTCTGTTGACCATCATTCTACTCTTTACTTCTATAAATTCAACTTTTTTTTTAGATTCCACACATCAGCGAGATCATATGTGTCTCACTTATTTCACTTAAGTGTAATATCCTCTGGATTCATTCATGTTGTCCCCAATGACAGAATTTCATTCATTTGTAGGCTAAATAGTACTCACTGTGTGTATGGAGTCCATTTTTCTTGTCCATTCATCCCCTGGTGGACCTTGGGCAGATTCCACATCTCTGCTGTTGTGAATAATGCTGCATGAACGTGGGGGCACAGTTGAAAGGACTGCAGACTTCTCCAGCCACTGTGCTGCTTGGTTCTGCTGGGAAAGTGACCTCCACAACCACTAGTCTCAGAAAGTTCAAGAAGGGATATGGTAGGGAACAGGGTAGCAGATCACGGACCAGTTTGGATACCAACTTGAGTATCAGTTTTAAAAAACATTCAGCCCATCAGGGGTTTGAACGGGGTTTCTAGAAGCTGTCTTTCTCACAGAAATGATGACATTTAGGACAGGATAGGAATTCCTGATAACAGGTGGGAAGACAAAGCCTACTGCTGAAATCACCAGGAAAGAAAGAGACCTTTTTGTTTTTTGAGCTCTGTTTTTTCTTCCATCACTCCCTCAAAGATGAGCTCTCTACTTCTGCTAAACACAGAGATACATCATTGAGGCTCTTTTACCATGGAGACTTTGCTAAAACTTATCCACCCGTTAAAAACTCCAGTATAGCTTTCCCCTTCAACAAAAGTCTTTTAATTCCAGCTAATAATACTCTCTATTCTTCTTAGTTTTCATAACACTCCTTTTTTTGAGATTGTTAAAAAAATTCTTTAGTATTTTTTTAAATTAATTTTAAATTTAATTAGTAATTTAGTAATTTAAAATGAATACTTTTTTATTTAGTCTAATTACTTCACATAAATAAATTTGAAGGAAAGTTATCTAAATTATACCAAAAAAAGGACTGTATGCTTTAAGAAAGTTAACAGAAGTGTCTTGGTGCCAGTTGCACAATGGTTACAGCTCCAGTCATGTACACCAAGGCCAGTGGCTTCAAACCTGGCCTGGGCCCGTTAAACAACAATGACGACCGCAACATAAAATAGCTGGGCATTATGCCGGGCACCTGTAGTGCCAGCTACTGGGAGGCTGAGGCAAGAGAATCGCTTAAGCCCAGGAGTTTGAGGTTGCTGTGAGCTGTGAGGCCACAGCACTCTCCCAAGGGCAACAGTTTGAGACTTTGTCTCAAAAAAAAAAAAGAGAAAAAAAAAAAAGAAAGTTAACAGAAGTATTGATGTACTAATAAATTACAGCTAATTTGACTCCTGTTCTATTGAGGAACATTAACATTTTAGGTTTACTCTACTTTGCACAACAAAATTCTGTTTCTCTTTCTTCATTATTTTCTTCTTTCCTACCTTCCTTCATCCTTTTGAACATACTAATTAGCCTCTCTGACTTTTGCTAAGGATGGATATAAAATAAAGTGTATAATGCTTAAATGTGCTCATAAGAAAAATTATGTTTACAAGAATGGAGAAGCAAGCATCCAGTGCACTCAATTCTAGGATGAAGCCAGTAGATGAACTAATACATATGCACATAAGAGAAAAACTCAAATCAGTTCAAGGTGGGAGGCGGGGGAATAAAGGAGCAGAGAAAGGGGAGACAGTGTACAGCACACCTCTTGGGAGGACACAATTATACAGGGGACTTTATCTAACAAATGCAAACAGTATAACCTAATTTTTTGTACCCTCAATGAACTTGAACCAATAAAACAAAAAACCAAAAATTATTTTAAAAATATTACCTTGAGTGAAGGAATATAGTTGGATGATAGTAAATACTTTTAAATGATTTCATATTTACATGTTACAATAAACAGTTTTTTGAATTGTGTTAACTTGATAAATATCTAAGTCATACACACATATACTTGTACTCTTAAAAAGATGAGTAGACCAAATTCTTGGTCTCGGAAAAAATTATCATTATAATGCTTCTTATGTACGTGTAACTGAATACAGTTAAGAAACGTTAAACATTGGTGTAAGCTACTAAAATGGCAATAAGAGTACTTATCTCACAGGTTTGTCACGAGAAGCAAATGAGTCAACATACAGAAAGTCTGGAATAGTTCTCAGTTATATAGAACATTACTTATTTCCAGGGGGAAGGGGAAGGATTACAGTATGTTGGGAAGAGGAGGCTGTGGAGCTGTGAGTTGAGATTAAAATAAAATAGCTAGTAAATATATTTCTTATTTTCAAGAACCTAAGTCAGACCATAAGGAATCCTATGGGTTTAACAAAATATATGAAAGAAGAGAGTTTGAGAGATCTCTGTATCTTTTCCCTCTGCCATCATAGAACCAAAGAAAATTCCCCAGGGATACATGAAAGCCTAGAAAACTTATAGTCACTGGGGGGATAAAAGACCTTGAATGACTTCTCTGATACGGAATGAGGATTTGTGAATTTAGACAGACACCTTTTAATCCACATTCAAATGCATGGAGCAGAATGGTTCCAATACCCTGTGTGTGGCACAAGTATCAGAGGACACTGCTAAACTTGAAAAGGTCAGAGGGGAAAGTGGGATGGCACAAAAGCAGGTGAGCTGCTCTGGGAGGTGACGCAGGAGACAGGGCCGCACACACCTCCATGGGTATCCTTGAGGACAAATGACCTTAAGCATTAGCTGAAAACCCACATAACACATTGGGTACAGGTAAGTCCTCGGGGAATGAAAATCAGTCAACCTGGGACAGGTTAGTAGGAAAAACTTGCTTGACTAAATTTAGATACAACTTCCATGAAAGGGCAGCTCAAAATTGAAGGTACGTTAATCTACAAATAAATCAATGTACAATTCCTACCCTACTCAGTGGTGATCTCGCTGAGTGGAAGATAAAACGCCGTGAGATTACCTTGTCATGCAGCTCCTTGTTACTTCTCTGATCACATTTCCTACTTTTCAGTCTCTTATCTCTTCCCCCACCACACTGGCCTCCTTGTCCATCTCCAAATACACCGAACACTCTCTTGCCTCTCGTCTCTCTGGGAATTACAATTGCTGTTCTGCCATCCACAGTGTTCTTGCTACAGCTATCCACAAACACACCTGCATTTTTTCTGGTTTTACTCATAAACTACCTCACAATGAGGTCCTGCCGACGGGGTCATCCGAATTCAAAAGCATCAATAATCTCCGTACCATTTCATATCCTCTAAATCGCCTTCTAACATACTATATTTCACTTGTACATATTATATCCAGCTCCACCAATAAAAGATGGTTCCTAGATACCCCCAAACATATTAGACTCTCAATACACAGTTTTGAATAAATATCTAACGTTATTATTAATATAAGCTATAATGAATTTACTAATGTGTAATAAAATAAAGTATCATCTGTATTTAGTGAGATGACTTCTTTTTTAAGTTCATTATAATTCAATCAACATGAGTTTTTTTTTTCCTTTTCTGAATGAGATATAAAATACCTCACTCTTGCTTAACGCTATTTGAACATACATAATTATTCCTGTCAAAATTGGGATCATTTGAGGTAAAACAGAATAAGTACTATGTAAATAGTAAAGTCATCATTTTTAGAAGGTAAAAATTGAATTTTAGACATAATTAATAAAAATTTATATCAAAATATGTGATTATAGGATTTCAAATAATTTTTTTGGTAAGAAATACCATGGGCAATGAAAATTAGGTTGAACTCTTCCACATCATGATATTTTGGAAATGCAGTATACTGTAATCAATAAAATAGAAAACTAAATGACCAAGTAATTAAACAGCAAACACAAAAATAGATATCCAGAAAATGAAGTTATATTGGATATCCAGAAAATGAATAGATATCCAGAAAATTCTGTTAGTTATAAATCATTAGTATTTGAGCCCAGTATCAATAATAATCTTTTGAGTTATCAGGTATCAATTTTGAAGAGTATACAGCTATAGGGCAGACACTGATGGTCCTTTTCTTTATGTAACACGACCAACTTCAAAGATAATGACTTTTATGTCCTCTAACTAAAGTGCTATTAATGATCTTCAAGAGTCTTTATTATTTTAACGTTAATTTTAGACACAACCTCATAGTTAAAACATTTTGCCCTATTTGAACACAATGCAAAAGACATTGGAATATTATTGAGAAACCTGCAAAAAGACATGTTGAAGAGTGCTGCTCTAAGACAATTCACCTGGTGAACTTGATAACACGCAGACTCTGAGTCAATAGCTCTGAGCTGAGACCTAATACTCTACAGGACTAATCAGCTGCCACGTGATGCCGATGCCGCTGGTATGTGGCCAAACTTTGTGTTGTTAGATTTTAGAATTAACTTCCTCTCAGGCGCATTTAATTAACAGCGTGAAATTGTGAATATTAAGAACACTTGTCACTCAAAGTTGTTTTCCCCTTCTATTCTCTCTTCTCACCTTTTTTAAAGAAGAGAACTTTTTTAAAGAATAAAAAGTATTGCGTTAGAGCTAAACAAAATTTCTGGAGTCAGAACACTTGAATATGGACTGCAAACTTGGATATTCTACCTAAAGTTAAAATAGCATTATTTTATTTTAATAATAAATTTTATTATGCAATGATATAATGAGAATTAAACAATAATAGAGTGACACAGCCACATTCAGGAAATACTAGTCTGATTCACACTTCATAATTACCTCAAGTTAACTCATTTTGAGTTAAAATTTCTTAGGTCTCAAAATCAATTATTGATATTACCTCTCAAAATATTTTCCCTTATTTTCAGACACGTTTGTTTTTAGTTAGTTTTAAAATTACTTAAATAAGGTTTTTATATGTACTTAGGAATACTACGGGACAACAAAAATATAAAATAATAGGTGTGACTATAAACTTGTAAAGGAAACTGAGATTATGTACATATATTGTCATCAATGTCTTTAATTAAGTAACTGGAAAATGCATGCCACAGAGACGCAAGAGTATTTCCAAATAATTTTAGAAACATTCCTTTGGACAGAGCCTGTTTATAAGGCACATTAAGAAAAAAATTCCACTATATTGTAATCCACTTTGTTTTTGGCAAGAAATCAGACTTTCCACTTTGATCACACACTTTATAAACAAATTTGGCACATTCCAAATTCTGCCATAGGTAAAAAACAGAACTGACTCTTTATGTTTGAAGACTTTCCACTCTTGAGAATGATTCAACACACAACCCACAGAATCCAAAGATAACACCAAAGGATGAACCCAAACCATGTGAGCAATGGTGACATGATTGTGTCACTTGGCTGCTGTGCTGACCACTGCACAGGGGGCACCACTCATGCCCACAGACCAGTCTCAGCGTGTTATTCCATCGCTCTCATTTTCTACGTGTCTCACCTCATATGTTTTCATGTGGCTTCAAATGAGAAACAGAAACACTTGGATTTTGCTCCTTCCATCCGGTTTCCAGAGGACTCTGCACCAATAATCAATCCTGCAGCCTTTGCTAGCTTTTAACCCCTGCCACTCCTCTAATTAACTAAGTCGACAATCCTAGAATGGAGAGGAAGCTGCATGAGAAGGCAGCTGCTCCGTGGACCACATTACTGCTGCAAATTCATTGGCACATATGGAAGCCAGAAACCCAGATCACAAGGATCATAAATTTGGAAGTGCTTCCACTAAAACCAGGACACTAGCAACAACGGAATTCGGAGGCCTGGAAAAAAATAGCAAGGGATTGGCAAACTTCTTCCTAACTGGCTCTTCCAACTTCTCTTCCAACCTTTCCCCATCACAACCTGCTTCCTCTGGGGTGGTCTGGGTAGAGTTAGCTACGGTAACCATGTTTTCTAGAAATGACCATGCTTGATGGCACCTCCAGAGTATGAACACCTGGACACTAAAAGTATATTATAGAAACAACAATCTGAGGTTCTGAAGTCACGTTTAAACAAATTCTGCTGCTTCAATCAAATCTTTTCAAAAACTGTCTCTTTACAATGTATTTTATTATACACTAATACACGTCCTTCACTTCGAGTTATTTAATTTGATTTTGAGGATTGCTTTGTCCATAAGAGTCTAAAAAATAGAAGGGGAAAGACTTCTCTGTGAAGTTAACATCGTGTATGATCTTTTGAGTAAATCTTCCTTGGAGGAAAGACATTTGATCCCATTAACCACTGCTTTATCTAACAGTGAGTAGAGGTAATAATAGTGCCTAACCCCACAGAATTATACCTGGATAAAGAAATGTGGATACATATTTCTTAACAGAGCCTCTCTCCTTAGTACACAGTAAATAATAAATAAACACACAATATTACAAAACTCAGTTATGGCTGTTTTAAAAGGAAAAAAAAAAAAAAGAAAGAAATTACCCTCAAGTAATTGACCACTTACCAGTACAATTAAAAATGAAACAAATAAATACTCTAGCTAAATACTTATATATAAACATACATGGGTAGATGATATAAAAGCAGGAAAAAGCCATCGCAGACCCTTTGAAAAAGAAATTGTTAACGTGTGACCCGACGGTTCTCTAGACTCGACGTGGCCTCTATGTGTCTCTCTCCTGCTCCATCCGCTTCACTCTCCACCTAGTAAATTCCCTCTTATCTTTCAAGACTCCATTCAAACATCACTCATTTCATTGAGCTCCCTGATCGAGTTGAACAGTGCTGGGTGCTTGTGGAATATGCCTCTAGTCTCACCCTAGTCTACTTGCATTAAATTAGTTTATATGTATGCAGGTATTCTCATCTTTTACAACAAAACTGTAAAATAATAAGTGTAACTATAAACTTATAAAGACTGCAAACTTTTTCAGGAAAAGAGCTATGATTTATTTATTATTCCATGCCAAGCATCTGGCATGTAGCAGTCAGTAATCATTTGGTTTGGTTTATCTGTCTGTTTTTATCTAAACTTATCTATATATGCATGGGTAAGTAAAAGCAACACATTGGCTGGTCCTCCAAGGATGAAAACGATTTTATAAAGAGAATATGCAGCGGTGGGGGTATATCCCAGCTGAGGGATAAAGGTACAGGAAAGAGAGAGGTACGGCATATTTACCTACAGCACACTTTCTTCGAATAGCACAAGATGGAGCCAGAATAAAAATTGTAGAATTGTGTAAGTGTAAATCTACAGGCAATTTATTGCTAATAAATGACAGTAGGGGAAACCAGGTAAAGCTCTCTGCTTAATTAAATCTTTCTTCTTTTCTCCCTTCCTGTCTTAAAATACTTGCTGTGTTCACAGAATTTCTTTCTTATCTCCAGAGGGAGATTAGGCTGCCCAAACCAAAGCATTAAAGGCAGTTCACAAAGAAATACCATTCAGATAGACGAGAATTCTCTGCTCTGTGTGAGTTTTACAATCACAGGGCTGCTGCCTCTGGAACCCCTCTATAAAGATTTTTTTTTCAAGAGATAGTCAATATCAAAGGTTACACATTTAAAAATTCACTTGCAATTAGAAGCCTAAGGGAAAACGCCTAGGAAAAAAATGTTTTGGCAAGCTTTTAAAGCTTTTTGTGTGTTGGCAACTAGACAGACGGTCCTGCCTCCCAAGCGAGCCCAGCAGGTGCTCCACTTCAGAAAGGGAAGAAAGGCTTCCTGTCCCTACATATCCCTTTAACCTGCTCTAAGTAATGCCTGACTTTTCAGGAGCAGAGATGCCTTCCCTAGTGTGCAGGGGCTATGCTCTATTTAAATGTACAGACTTCCGAAAGGAAAAGGGAAGAAGTAGAACGAAAGCTGATTAGTGACTACAAGTCTCCCAGCTTCGACAAGCCAGTAACTCTCTGTAATACGTCTATACAACACGCCCAATCCAAAATGCACACGCAGCAGGCACAGCACAGGTGCAACCATGCAGCTCCTCGCAATACGCGTAACGCGGAGGCTCACTAGTGCGCTCAGCATTTCCCACCTATTTGCCTTTATTTGATACGCGTTCTCTGCTGTAAGCACCCTGGATGGACTGCTTAACCTTCCTAGAAGCCATCATGTCTCTCTGTTTTCACTTGTGCTGGTCCTTCTGGTTTCTTTTGTTTTTCTTTTCTGCACGTTAAATCCCTTCTAAGGCTTTACAGCCTCACTCATATGCCACTTCCCCCATGAAGTAAGCTGAAATGCTACTTACACCATGAAGTACACCGAAGCTTTTATAATCGTATCAGTTATTTCCTCTGTATAATGGAACTTTTCAAGTACATCTTATGTTTAATTATGATCATCTTATCTCCAAGTCTATCTTCACATAGATATAGAAGAAACTACATTGTTAAGAGTTGTTAAAAATATATTGAAAATACCAAACATAAAAATACAATCACTTTACCCTACTTCTTAGTAATGCCTGACTTTTCAGGAGCACTAAGGACAAGAGTCAATTAATTAACATATTTATATTATAAATAAGTCTTCAATGAATCTTACTTCATTTGAGAAAATAATTTTCTGTGTTTATAATATTACACAGAAAAATCTAGCATGGTGTATTTATTTAATAATGGGAGGATTATATGACAGGCAAATTCAACTTATTTAATGATTGTTAATACAATGATCATTTAGATCAACATATATATATATATATATATATGAACAGCCAGGACACAAGCAACTGGATATCCTTTTCTTGCCAACAGAAAAATCTATGGTGTATTTATTTAATAATGGGAGGATTATGTGACAGGCAAATTCAACTTAATGATTATTAATACAATGATCATTTGGACAAACTCTCTCTCTCTGTCTCTCTCTGTATATATAGATATATATATGTGTGTGTATATAAACAGCCATGACACAAATGATACCAGAATTTTAGGTTCTTGGTCTAGGTGATTTGAAGAATAAATCCACGGACCACAGATCAGTGGCAAGACAGAATTTATTTACAGAAAAGAATCCAAAAACACTAAAGCGCCAGGTAGAGAGAAAGAACTCAAGTCAGGAGAGAAAAGCTCTCTCCGTTTCTCTCCCGGTCTCTTTGTCTAGGGGTATATATAGGTACATGGGTTCCTTGGCCAGGAAATGAATGAACACAGTCCCATCCGCTGGGGCAAGGTGAATGAATGTATCAATGAATGGACACAGTCCCTTCTGTGGGGGCAAGGTGAATGAATGTATTAATGAATGGACACAGTCTCTTCTACAAGGGCAAGGTGAATGAACATATCAATGAATGGACACAGTCCCTTCTGTTGGGGCAAGGTGAATGAATGTATTAATGAATGGACATAGTCCCATCTGCAGGGGCAACATGAATGAATGCATCAATGAATGGACACAGTCCCTTCCCCTGGGGCAAGGTGAATGAAAGTATTAATGAATGGACACAGTCCATTCATGGAATTGAGGCCTAGGAAATTCACATGAAATTGACCTAGGCATAGGAAATAGGGGCTCCACATTTAGTCCTAAGTGTAAAGTGAAGGAGACAATAAGGAACAGGTGTCTCCTCAGCAGTTGTCTGGCCTTTTTGGCTGTTAGAGCCTCTGGTGGGGGTTGGAGGTCCCCCTCCTTGCCTGTCATCCAGCCCGCTGGCTCTTCAGCTGGCTGCCGCAGCACCGACACCACCAAGGAGGAGGCGGCAGGTCCACCAGCTTCGTTGAGCTGGCTAGGGCGCCAAATGTCCTGCATCAATTCTCCCTCTCCGAGTAGAAACTCTAACTGCTGTTAGGGAAGAGGGGCGAAGACTCCATCTAACTGCTTCCTGCTGAATCGGGGATGATAGAAGGGGGCAGTTAGGGTTTCTCCAGAGGGAGAGTGATACAGGGGTTCATGGACTGGAACCATCTTTATTGCGTGTGGCTTGATGACTTTTCTGGAAAACATAAATCTGATTAGTATAATCAGTAACAGGTAAAGGTAGAACAGCGTTAAGTCAGAAGCACTTATTCAGTGATGCCAAAAGAAAACCATATTAGCATTTTTCTTGCTGTTTCCTAAATGATAGCTTCAAACTTTCTTTTGGCTCAGAAGTGTAGGTGGTCTGTGGTTGACTGTCTTCATTGTCTGTCTCCGTAGAAGATGGAGGGTTCCAGGATTTTACTCGTGAATGAAGTATGCAGGAATCGACTCCTATAACTTTAACAGCTGTAGAAGAAGACAAGATAACAGGAAAGGGGACTTCCCAAGTTGGGGTTAGGGAAGGTGAATTAGAGGGGAGATTTTTGATCATGACTAGACCTCCAGGAGGGAGAAGTTCCTGTTTTAGTTAGTATGTCTCTCCCCAAAAGGGGAGCAACACTTTCAGGGATGATTAGGGAGGCATGAGAGAACAGCAAGTCATCCCAATTGCAGCTTAAAGGCTGGGAGAAAAATTTGGAAACCGGCTTTCCAGACACCCCCTTTATAGTTATGGATTTGGGAGATAAAAGACCAGGATTAGAGAGAAGTACAAAAAAGGTTGCTCCAGTGTCCAAAAGAAATTTTATCTCCTGGCGCTCCACTATAAGGCAAACCTGGGGCTCTTGAGGGGTGATGACACAAGCTGGAGCCATGAGAATTTGCCCCAGGCACCCTCAGTCCAGTTTGGGCTCCAATGGGGTCAATGTCCCAGGAGGCCTTCGCCTCCGGGGACAGGCCACCCTCCAATGGTCACCCGGGGGGCACCTTTTAACCCTTGTGTTATCCCAAGCCTCAGATGAGGATTTGGATACAAAGTGATTTTTCAAGGAAATATTTCTAGGGGAAACCAAGAAGGAAGTGGAGAAAGAGAACAGAGATGGGGACAGTGCCCTCCCAGCCTGTGATCCCAGGCATAGTCCCTCAGGGCAGTTTCAGACTGATGTTGTAGGGCTCTTTTGGAGTGTAAAGTACCCTTCCAAGCGGTCCTTACCTGATGCAAAGGAGCTGGACCTTTCATATTAGGCAGTGTGGGCTCCAGGAACCCAAGGTCAGTCTTCTGAAAAAGAACCATAGGTTCTGGCCATTGCAAAGTGACATCAAAGCAAGGGTCACATTAAAATTGTCAAAAGACATTTGAGGAAATCTAGATGAAGTATCCCTACTGTTTCCTGCTTTGTCCTCTGCTTCCCTTCCTCCAGAACTGTGTATAAATGCCTTGAAGGCCCCACCCTAGAGACCCTTAGACTGCTTTGGGGCTATCTGTCCATCCCTCAAAGATCCCAGCTCTGTCTACTTCCACGTACCACACTTTTCTGACTCTTTAACGGGTTTTTTCCCTCATTTTTTCTTCCTTTCTATCTGATCTTTTATAGACATCAGTAGCCAATCAGAATTCTCTTTTACTTTGGCAGGATGACTGGCCAATCACAGCATGACACTTGCAATATCTATGTCTTAAATCTCTTCCCCATGATGTCATTGTGTTAGTGGCTCAGGGACCACTGCTACATTATCTAAGATAGCAGCTTTAGTTTTTTGGAATTTTAAGGTGCTTCACTTTTAGGAATAGAACTAATTTCAGGATTTTTTTTTTTTTTTAGACAGAATCTCACTATGTCCCCCTTGGTAGAGTGCTGTGGCATCAGAGCTCACAGCTCACATCAACCTCAAACTCTTGGGCTTAAGCGATTCTCTTGCCTCAGCCTCCCAAGTAGCTGGGACTACAGGCACCCACCACAATGCCAGGCTATTTTTTGTTTCAGTTGTCATTGTTTAGCTGGCCCAGGCCGGTTTCGAACCCATCAGTCTCCATGTATGTGCTGGCACTGTAACAACTGAACCTAGTTTTAGGATTTAGAGGACTTAATGCTCCTCCCCAATAGCAGATTGCTTTTTATAATCACATACATATTAATATATGTTAAATGAATTGATTTTTAAAGTTTAAAAATTAATAATTTGTTAATACTTGTGGGAGATCCATATATATTATTCAGGATGTGAAGCCATGGGTAAAGTCTTAAACTGGGGAGAGGAGATCTTTAGTTGTGGCCTTAAGTCAGCCTCCAGATGGTCTTAAGACCCTGGGTGTGTCCGTCCATCTTTCTGTGTCCTACTATCCTATCTGTGAAATTGGAGGGCTGGATTAGAAGACACTTGAAATCTCTCAGAGTTCTAATAGTCTGTAATTCCATATCTAACATCTAGAATCCCAGAATCTTAGCACTTTAATGTAGGCAGTAATTTAAATCTCAATGTATGTCAATCTCAAGAAATGTGAAGAGATTTGATATCAGGCTCTGTGCTAGATTCTAGGAATACAAAGAGAAAGAAAACCTAGCCTCTCTCCTCTGTTAACGCAGAGTCCAGTGGGGAAGGCCAGTCAACAAAGAATTGCGATTCGGTACAAAAACAAATTGCAACAGAAGATTTCCATCTTAGGAGATTAGGGCTCCAACGGGAGGGCTGACCATCACTGCCTTTCTGATGAGGTGGATTTCAATGGAGAAAGTTCTCTGGGCAGATGTGGAAAGGAAGAGTGTAACAGTCATAACTCTAGCTGCTGTAACAAGTAACCCCTCATAACCTAAGTTATTTCCAGCTCATGCAAAGTACAATATGGATGTTTCTGGTCAGTGGGTGATTCTTGTGGGGTTTTTCAGAAACCCAGTTTCCTTCCATCTTATGGCCCCTCTGTCCTTGTCCGAGCATATCAGAGTTCTCTGCTGGGTCCCTTGCAGTCAGCATGCAGAGACAGGAGAGCAGAGGATCATATAGAAAGTTTGCAAGGGTCAGGCTTGGAAGTGGAGTGTGGTAGTACCCGCTTATCTGCAGTTTTGCTTTCTGTGGTTTCAATTACCTCTGGCCAACTGTGATCCAAAAATATTAAATAGAAAATTCCAGAAATAAACAATTCATAGGTTTTAAATTGCATGTTATTCTGAGTATTGTCGTAATTGTTCAGTTTTATTATTGCTGTTAATCTGTTATTATGCCTAATTTATAAATTAAACTTTATCACAGACATCATGGTATGTATAGAGTTTGGTACCACCTGTGGTTTTAGGCATTCACCTGGGGGGAGGTCTTAGAACATATGCCCTACAGATAAGGGGAAACTAAGTCATACTGTATATCATGTCTAGTCATGCCTTCTTGGCAGAAGTTGCCCCATAAACTGACCTAACTGCAAGGAAGGCTGGGAAATGTGGTCTAGCTAAGTTTTCACAAGAAAAAATGAAATAGGGCGGCACCTGTGGCTCATTGAGTAGGGTAGCAGCCCCATATACTGAAGATGGCAGGTTCAAACCCGGCCTCAGCTGAACTGCAGAACAGAAAAATGGCCAGGCGTTGTGGCAAGTGCCTGTAGTCCCAGCTACTCGGGAGGCTGAGGCAAGAGAATCACCTAAGCCCAGGAGATGGAGGTTGCTGTGAGCTGTGTGACACCACGGTACTCTACCAAGGGCGATAAAGTGAGACTCTGTCTCTACAAAAAAAAAAAAAAGAAAGAAAGAAAAAAGAAAAAATGGAATATTTTTTGGAGAACACACACCAGCCTTGCTACAAAGGCCATCCTACTTCTGTTTGTGCTGTGAAGAGCTAGATTTTTCTTGGGCCAATCTAATTGATGTATAACATTAGATAATTGTCAAGATTGGAGTTTTTGACCAAATCAAGTTGGGATCTGTATCAAATTGGCATCTCTGATTGGTTTAAGAATTCCCAAGTACGACAGCAGCTCAGGCATTGAGTAGGCTTTGAAATGTAAGGAGATGAGTGAAGAGGAAACTACTTCTCTGCCCAGTAGATGTGGCTTTCCCACTATCCACTGCCCCTCTGACCCACAGGTCTGGGATACTGATGGAGAACTCAGGTGTATCCCGTTTGACAAATGAGATCAATTGATTTCTGTGCTTGAAACCTGCTTTCTTCTCTGTCCACAGTAACACTTTCTGCCTCTCCTCCCTCCTACTTCAGAGGATTCACATTAATTGCCCTCAAAGAGAACAGAGAGGGTGATAAGGAAGAAGACCACGCTGGGACCTTCCAGGTAAGACCCAACCTGGGCTTATCCAGTGACAGGTGTTAGTATCTCAGGTAGCTTCGCATGCAGTTCCCTTGACCACTTCCCAAGTGGGCTGAGTCCATCTGAAAGACCCACAGTGGAGCGGGCAGCAGAGCTGCAAGGCTGCCCGAGCAGGGCTGGCCACTGGGCAGGGCTTGCTCCCCCCCTGCCAATGTGGTACTCTCTTCTGAGCCCTCAGCACCCTTTGGCAGCTGGCAGCCCAGCACAGGGAGAGCCCTGGGAGCCCTGGCGAGGCCCAGCTATTTCCCCTCTGAACGGGCTTTTCGTGATTGGTAATTCTCAAATATAAATGGAACGAGAGCTCAGGACTGCCAGAGTGAACAGAGTTCAAAGCGCAGGAGGACTATTTAGGAAAGTAGAGATTGATTTATGAGGGAAGATTAGAAGAATTAAACATGCTTTGCTTGGCTAAATGAACAGGCCTGAGTTTAAGAGGTGGTAATGGTTTTTAAATGTCAGTCCTCGCAAAGCAGCCTCGTCCAAGGGAGGCTTCCTTTGACTTTGTACAAAAGGGCACAGTAAGACAAAAGTGGGTCAAGAAAAGAAAGGGGATCTTGAAGGCAAGGGCCCTGACAGTGAGTCATATTTCACTGCGGAATATTATTCCGAGTGAAGTGGTAGGGACATCATCCCCTTTCAGAGGTTTAAAAAAGGGCAAGTCTTCAGAACATGTCCTGAAGGCCTGGGGTGATCCTAGGAGAAGGCCTGGCCGCATTTGCTATAACTGTTTCTCATCTCAGATTTCCATTGTTCTGGAATTACTTTTTAGCTGGCATTTGCAAACTAAGAAGGAAAAAAAAAAGCTCAGTAAGAATTCTTCCCCTTCTGGCGAACTGACGGGGACTCTCATAATTCGTGGGTTCCACAGAGCACCCTGCCTCCAAATACCTTACCCCATCCAAAGGTATCTTCTAATCTCTTGTGGCCAGGTTGTAATTTTGAATCCTGTGATTAAATGTTTTTCTGTTGTCTGGGATTCTAGGCTTTTGGCATAATGAGGTTTAATCCCCTGCTCTTGGGAATGTCTTTCTATGGCAAGCCACCATGCCAATGTCTTTCTTGGCATGTATCTGAAAGAGTTACCCAATAATAATACTGAGGACAGCCAATATTTGTTGGGTACTTACCATATGCCAAGCACTATGCTAAATGCTTTGCCTTATCTTAGTTTATCTTATCTAGTTTAATTTAGTTTACTTTTGTTTAATTCTCAAAACAACCCTGGTACATGGGAATCATTATCTCTATTTTTAGACTGAGAGAGTCAGGCCTAATGGGGAGTAGGTTTTGTTTTTTTCTATTAATTTTTTGTTGTTGGGGATTCATTGAGAGCATTTGTTAGGTAAAGTCCCTCTCATAATTGTGTCTTGCTCCCCAATTTTTTTTTTGGTAGTGCTTGGTTTAGTTTATTTTGTGCTGTTATAACAGAATATCTTACACTGGAGGGTCATTTATAAACCATAGAAGCTCATTCTCGAAGTTCTGGAGGCTAGTAAACCCAATATTAAGGTACTGGCCTTCTTGCTGGATCTTTTTCTGGAAGGCAGAAGAGCAAGTGAAGGCAAAAGCAAGAGATCAACAGGGGCCTGAACTTGCTTTTATATCAGATCCACTCCTGTGATAACAACATTAATCTGTTTACAAGGACAGAGCCCTCATGGCCTCGTCACCTCTTATCAGGTCCCACTTTCCAACGCTGTTGCACTGGGGCTTGAGTTTCCAGCACATGGACTTGGAGGAGCACATGCAAACCCATAGCAGCACCGTTCTGGTTTAACTCAACACATGGATAGTCCTCTCCGACTCACTGTTGTTTCTGCTCACTGTAATCTTTGCCCTTGCAGCTGATTAGTGAACACAGGGCTCTGCTCACATGTGGCAGTGAGTAAATATTTGCTGAATTAGTAAATGATTAAATGACTCTCGCTGCCATTGTCCATAACACAGTCCTGTTTGGGACTGTCTCGAAACTCGTAACTCGTTATGCATTTTTCCTTCTTCCTTTCTTGCTACATGGCAGTGGCTTCCAGAGTGTGGTCTCTGAACCAGCAGCATCAGTAACACCTGCGAACTTACTAGAAATGCAAACTTTTAAGCCTATCCAGACTCAGTGAATCAGAAACTCTGGGAGTGGGGCCCCCGCAACTCCCCTGGGTTTTCACAAGTGTGCAGGGTAAATCTGATGCACGCTCAGGTTGGAGAACTGAAGAGACCGAGCCCAGCCCATCTACGGTGAGATCCCCCATCCCCACATTGTCAGCACATCTGTCTGTTCCCAGCTAGCATCTCACTGTTTCCACCAGCTCTACCGGGCTAGAAGTATGGAAATGCCTAGCGTACAATCAGGATTAGACAGCTAATACTTACCATTGTGCTTGGGTGCCAGATCCTGTTCTGAGATAAATATTATTATCCTATTTTTCAGAATGAGAATTTCTGGCACAGAACAATTAAGTAACTTTCCTAAGACCACCCACCTCTAAGTGATAAGCTGGGATTCAGACCCAGGCAGTTTGGCTGCAGGACCCTGCTGCAACCACTGTGTACACTGCCTCACAATGTGAGTGAGTTAAGTGAAAAAGTGAGGGCCGGTGACCCTGACATGATAGCATTTTCTCCTCCGGGTGCTTTATATGCGTCATTCTGCTTATCCTTGTAGTAACCTTGTGAGGCCGGATTGTTATCCCCATTTTTCAGATGGAGACACTGAGTCTCCAAGGGGATGAGTAATTTCACATCTCAAGGGTCCAAATGTGGTGCCAGGTTTTTCTCAAACTCCATCGCCTTACCCCCGCATTGCTTTGCCCCTGTTCCATTAACATGTCTAGTGCACTGGGGTTCTCATGGCCTCAGAGGTTAGGGGGAAGGAAGCATAGGCCATGCCCCTCATCTTACCTCTTCCGCTCCTAAGAGATGCAGCCCCCATGCCTGTTCCCTCTAGCTCTAGCATGAAAGTGCTTTCTCTCTGTACCAAAGCTGTCACCTTTGGAGGAGTTCATTTAGTCAGCATCATGTGTTGAGCGCCCCCGTGGTGCCAGGTGTGGAGTTCGTCACGAAGGATACAGTACTGAAAAAAATAGAGATGGAGCTGGAGCGTCCTTCGTGTCATCATCCCTCAAATCGACCTCTGTTGCTGACAGGTGTGGCAGAGAGTCAACAAGTTATCCATTGGAACATAGCAGACAATCAGAAATGATAAATGCCATTGTCGTAAAAAAAAGAGAACAAAGTGATTAATAAGTATTTGGATACGTGTATAGCTTTGTGTAACACCGTCATTCCCAATATGAGAAATTTGAGCACTTCTCAACAAAATTCAAATGCTCTTTTTTAATGATACATAATATGTCCTATATTTATGGGGCACATGTGATATTCTGTTACGTGTATAGACTAAGGAATGACCCAATCAAGGTATTCATGGTATCCAACACTTTGAGTATTTATCACTTCTATGTGTTGGCAACAATTCAAACCCTCTCTTCTGGGCCCTTTGAAATATAGAATATGTATTGTTAACTATAGTCACTCAATATCCTTTAAATCTGATTAAAGATGGCATTTCTGGCTCTAAAAGTAACGTTGAAAGTGGGTTATTATTCTTCTAAATGAGTAAGCCCTTACGTGGAGAACACAGACTTACCAAGCACAAACACAATGAAAGGAAAATTCAATGCTGCCTTCACACCTCTTTAGCATTAGTGGGGAGGGCAGGGGGCTTCCTGGTATAGGGGAGAGTGAAGGTTACAGCTCCCACCATTCCAAGACAGTCCAAGGAGAAGGGGGTGGGGCCACCTGCTCTGGATCTGTCTGCAGGCTCCAGCATAGCATCATTGGTACATAGGGCACTTGTGTCTGGCCGCCAGGGAAGGGACAGATAGAATCACTCCTGATGAGCTAGCTAGTTAATTGAAAGTGACAAGAAATTCAGGGACTAGATTTCCTGTACAAAACTAACCCACCAAAAAAATTTTTTTAAGTTAGAACAGTAACTTCTATTTTTTTTTCTTCAAATTAATATGAGAGTACAAATTTTTAGGTCACATTGTTCTCACTTCCAAGGTAAAGTTCAAGTTGTAGGAGAGCCCCTCATCCAGGGGGACATGCTGAACACCCTTGCATTGTGCATATTAGGTGAGATCCCACCAAATGCCTCCCTCCTCCTGCCAATCGCCCTCCCCTCTCCTTCCTCACCCTTCTCCCTTGCTAGCCAAGATTTGTGCTTTATCATTCATAGGAGCATGTTTCATAGCTGGTTTCATATTAGTATTGAATACACTGGATACTTCTTTTCCCATTCTTGAGATACTTTCTTAAGAAGATTATTGCAACTCCATCCAGGTAAACATAGAAGATGTAAAGTCTCCATCTTGTTATGACTGAATAGCATTCCATGGTATACATACACCACAGTTTGTTAATCCATTCATGGGTTGATGGGTGTTTGGGTTTCCTCCATGACTTGGCAGCTGTGAATTGAGCTGTAATAAATATTCTGGTGCAAATGTCTTTGTGGTAAAATGATTTTTGTTCTTCTGGGTAGATACCTAGTTAATGGGATTGCAGGATTAAATGGAAGATTGACTTTTAGTTCTTTGGGCATTCTCCATTCTTCTTTCCATAAGGTTGTATTAGTTCCACCAATTCTTAAAAATTGTATTACTAGGTTCAATGCCTGTAGCTCATCGGTTAGGGTGCCGCCACATACACTGGGGCTAGCAGATTCAAACCAGGCCCGGGCCTGCTAAACAATGACAACTACAACAACAACAACAACAACATCAAAATAGCTGGGCATTGTGTTGGGCGCCTATAGTCCCAGCTACTGGGGAGGCTGAAGCAAGAGATTCCCTTAAGCCTAAGAGTTTGAGGTTGCTGTGAGCTGTGACGCCACAGCACTCTACCAAGGGCGATATAGTAAGACTCTGTCTCAAAAAAAAAAAATTGTATTACTATCTGGGTGTGGTAGTGTGCACCCGTACATACTTATTTCCTGAGATATTGGGGTGTCCTCATCTGTTTACTGTAGGGAAGTGCTGTCCTTTCCTACATGTGCCATAGGGTGAAGAGACCTGTATAGAAAGAACTATACTGCAGCATGCGAGGTTCTATAATTGCTGTGTGTGTGTGCAAATAAGAAACATCTTTTATAGAAAATGGGGAGTGAGTGCTGATTTGAAAGGATAGAAAGGACATTGACAGAGACGATAACTTTTTTTTTTTTAAGAGACAGAGTCTCACTGTATCAC
>CAUYON010104731.1:0-23701 GCA_963573935.1 Arctocebus calabarensis | reverse complement strand
GCAACCAAAAAATGGCCGGGTGTTGTGGCGGGCGCCTGTAGTCCCAGCTACTTGGGAGGCAGAGGCAGGAGACTCACTTGAGCCCAGGAATTGGAGGTTACTGTGAGCTGTGATGCCATGGCACTCTACCTAGGGTGACAGCTTGAGGCTCTGTCTCAAAAAAAAAAAAAAAAAAAAGAAAAAATTTTAAAGAACTCCCAGTAAGCTGGAAATAGAAAGGGAATTCTGGTTCGATGCCTGTGGTCAGTTGCTAGGGCTCCAGCCAGGTACATACACCGGAGCTGGCGGGTTCAAACCTGGCCCTGGCCTGCAAGATAGCAATGACAACTACAACAAAAAAATAATAGCCAAGCATTGTATCGCACACCTGTAGTCCCAGCTACTTAGAAGGCTGAGGCAAGAGAATTGTTTATGCTAAGAGTTGGAGGTTGCTGTGAGCTGTGATGCCACGGCACTCTACCAAGGTTGACATAGTGAGACTCTGTCTTAAAAAAAAAAAAAAAAAAAAAAGAAAGAAAGGAAACTTTTGCCCCCCCCCCGATAAAAGAAAACTATAGAAAACTTAAGGCTACAATCATACAAAAGTGTGAAAGTCTGAATGCTTCCCCTAAGACAGGCAATGAGACTTTTTCAGTTCTTACTAGTACTGTCCACACAGTCCTGATGGCCCCGGGCAGCACAACAAGGTAAGAAATAGAAAGAAAAGGCATACAGATGAGATAAAGTTAGGGAACCTTTGTCAAAACAGGAATCTACAAAAAAACTTACTACAAATGTGTGATTTTAGCAAGGTGGCAGGTTACAATATTCAAGAATCCATTACACTACATATTTCTTCTATCCACTATAACAGACAATGGGAAGCTGAAAATTCCAATATTTACAACAGACATCAAAAACATGAAATATGGGGCCAGACACAGTGGCTCAGGCAGGCGCATTGCTTGAGCTCATGGGTTCAAGACCAGTCTGAGCAAAAGCGAGACCCACCTCTAAAAATAGGGTATTGTGGCAGGTGCCTGTAGTCCCAGCTATTCAGGAGGCTGAGGTAAGAGAATCACTTGAGCCCAGGAGTCTGAGGTTGCTGTGATATATGACACCACAGCACTCTAGCAAAGGGGACAAAGTAAGACTCGGTCTCAAAAAAAAGAAAAGAAATATTTAAGGATAAATGCAATAAAATATGTACAAGGCTTGTACACTGATAATAAAAACTTGCTTGACTGTGGTATATGTACACTATGGAATACTATTCAGCCATTTTAAAAAAAAATGGTGACTTTACAGCCTTTGTATTAACCTGGATGGACGTGGAATACATTATTCTTAGTAAAGCATCACAAGAATGGAGAAGCATGAATCCCATGTACTCAATTTTGATATGAGAACAACTAATGATAATTAATGACACGGTGGGGGTGGGGGAATGGGAGAACAGAGAGAGAAAGAATGAGGAAGGGGTGGGGAAAGGGAGAGCAGAGAGAGGGAAGAAGTGAGGGGGGTAGGGTCTTGGTGTGTGCCACACCTTTTGAGGGCAAAACACGATTGTAAGAGGCACTTTACCTAACAAATGCAAATAGTGTAACCTGGATTCTTGTACCTTCAATGAATCCCCAACAATAAAAAAAATAAACCTGCTTGAAGAGAAAAACTAAAGATTTAAAAATGTAGAGATATACCATGGTAATACAACAGCTTAAAACCATTAAATATCAACTCTCCCTCAAACAAGCAAAACAGCAAAATTACAGTGCAACTTAACCAACAGTAGCCACATGCAAGTATGGTTCACAGAAAAGCCTGAAACTGAATGTTCCTGAGCAGCTACATCTGTTTCTTTCTGGAGGCAAAAAAGCATTGAATTCTGTTCACTGCTGATGCTTAATGCCCTGAACCTTTGTCCAGCTGCATGTCTGTTAGATGCACACTGGTTACTCCAAACAAAAGAAAAGTGATTAGGGCACACCGACTTTATACCAGAGTTGCAAAATGAAAGGCAGAAAGGGATGAAAAAACTAACTACTCTGGAAAAGGAAAAGCGATTAATAAAAAAAAAAAAATGAGCCTCTAAACTAAAACAAAATTTGGAAAGACCTTATACACACCACTTAATCTCTCTAGGTCTCTGTTTATTCGTCTATGAAACAAACTCTATAATCCCCATGCTAATGTTTTAAGCCTCTCTGTTCAGGAGTCTAAAGTGTTCTGGACAACGTTTACCTGCACACTTATTAACAGATGAATTACTTAATGCATGTTGTTTTAACAGTCATAGTAGGCTTGGACCGGAGAAAAAGATGTCAAATAATAAAGGTGTATTTTGCTGGTGGAAAATCCACCAGAAACAGCCTACAAGTGATAACTCAGAAATGCAACAAATCGATCACTGAAACAATGGCAGCCATGTCTTCAAGCAGCTATTCTAGAAGCACACTTAGGGATAAATGTTTGGGGGTAAAGGGAAAGCCTGACAATTCATTAGGCATGAGAGAGAAGAAAAGTCATTCTAAACAATAAAACTCCATGCATATTCACTGAGGCATAAATAACTCATAACTGTTCAGGCGAACAATTAATGGCAACTCAGTAAGGCACAAAATACTCTGGGGATGTTGTAAGAGAGAGAGAGAGAGAGAGGGCGGGAGAGAGAGGGAGGGAGAGTGGGCAGGCTCATACAGTAGGCAAGATAAAAATCACAATCACTCAAACATATATTGAGTACCTAACTAGGTACCAAGTATTGAATATATGCAAGGTATAGACTTAGAATCAACTGTAACTAAGGTAGGAAAGATGTGGTACAGCAGAAGCACTTATAAAACGCACTACACTAAACTCCAAATGAAAGGTCAACGTCCTAAAAAGGCTGCCAAAATTGCTGGTATGATTTAACAGATAAGTAATTAACACAGCTGTGTATGTGTGTGTGGTTAATACCACAATAGATGTACAGTGTGCAAAGCAGAGCAGGTGATGGCTAATTCCAAAAACCTATTTACAATCAATGGTAAATTCTGGGAATTTACCCAGGTAAACACAGACAAAATTTTAAAAGGTCAGAAACAAAGTGAAGGGGCTAGTAAGAGAAACAGAAAGCACACTGTAAAAGATGATGTTAAAAAAAAAAAAAAAAAGTGAAACTAAAGAGGTTTAACTTAAAAGATCTATGGATCTTTTAGACTAAAGGATTTTAAGTTTCTCTTAACTCCAAGATTCCAAAAATCAACAAATGAACAAAAATTTTAAAACCTTATTTCTGGTGTTTCAAAGGTTTAATTCAGGTCACTGCTGTCACCCACCCATTCTGATGAGTAAGGTCCAATGCTAGACAGTACTAATGGAAAAAGAGGTAAGATGCTGAATCCTCTAAAGATTTCAAGTAGGATAAAATCCAAATATTTGCCTTCAAAGATCACTGTTCTACTACAGAAACAGAAGACAGATCCATAAACAGAAATACAGCAAGGTTAAAAAGTAATAAATGCCTATCAGTAAAGATAATTTCAAGTAAGTTTAGGAGAAAACTATACAGTTAAGTCTCTCTGGTTTTATCACTAACCTACATGTAAACTAGTAAAAGAAGAAAAAGAAATGGGGTAAGCAACTGAAACATCTAAACCTTCATAACTTTCCATTAGGAAGATCTTAATAAAAATGTATTAAGAGCCCTGACTCTAGCATCAGATTGACTGAGGTTGAATTCTAGCTACACTACTTTCTTGCTGTCTGATCTTAAGCGGGCCACTACAACTCTGAGCCATAGACTTTTGAGAGACGAATAGGAACCTAGCGGTTTTAACCTCCCTCTTTGAAATTCCTAAGAAGAAGAATTACACACAAAAAAATAAACATAAGTTAGAAATGACCTAGAATAACTGGCTATGATAAAACCAAACAGAAAAAAAAAAAATTAATGTGAAAGGTTATTATACAGATTCTTTTAAGTTTCAAAAACTCATGAAATGTTAGTATTCTCCTCTACAAGAAAATGGACAACAGGGCCCAAAGAGCTTTGGTAATGACACCCTGGCTAAGTGGTAAACTTTCTGGAGTCACTCTGACTCCAAAGCTCCTCCTTTTTTAATTCTAGACTCTATCACCTCCCCAAATCTGCAAATGGATTTCTAACATCTATTTATGACACACCCTGGTGCACACATGTGGATGGGCACAGGCAAGGAAGAGACATGAATATTTATGAAGAGGAAAGTCATAGGTCGGGTAAAACAGAATAGACAGAAGGACCTACCCCCCCACCCCAACAGACCCTAATCCTTGGGCTGCTTGATCATGGAGGCTGTATGGGAAGGGAAGAGGTGATCTTCAAGGGAGAGCCAAGGGCAGCAGTATTTCAAAATTTTAACAATTACTGGCCTCATCAGTACATACTAGCTGGGTGTGAACATATAAGTATGCGTTTCTAAAAAGATTAAGGAGAGAATCACAGGTATCTGGCTTTCGCAGTCAATCAAGGCATATTAACAACAACTGATTAATTACCAAACAAAAACCCCCCAGCACTGCCATCAGCAACATCCCCAGGATAGAAAAGCAAAGACCCAACAAAAGCCTCCCCAGAAGATGCTCTCTACCAAGGCTGACTCCACTAGCAACAGAACTCACTGCCTTTGATGTCCCCCGTCTGGCTCAAATGCATCAGTCCCCTTTTTGCCCTTTCTCAGAAACAAGAAGAGAGTAGCAAGAAAGGAAAGCAAAGAAAACGGCAGAGGGAAACGCAGCACACATGAAAAGATCCAGTGTTCACTACAGACCTCCCAAAGAAACCAGCCCTGGCATGTTTCAGAAACACCATACTCTACCATTTTCTGCAATTTAACCTTGGCTGCAACTTAATCTACTGATCTCCTAACAGTGTAGATTTGTACGACCCAGAAAGAAACACCAGAGGGACCGAAATCAGGCAGGCTTGTTAAAACCAGACATTTGGGAAGAAGACAGTCAAGCCACAATTCTTCCCAGGCTCGATGCACAAAGCATCATCCATTTCACTTTAATTCTTGCAAACAGCGTCAGAAAGTAATGATTTCTACCTAATTCTTTCATTAAATTTAGGCAACATTTAACCTTTATTTGTTCAATTGTTTTCTCTATTCCATTCTCTCTTCTCCTTCTAAAACACCAATTTCATCCACATAATAAACCTTTTTTTTTTTTTAATTGTCCCACATTTTTATCAGGTTCTGTTCATTTTTATGTAAGTTCAATGTTTGGGGTTTGGGGTTTGTGACACCATCATAGCTCACTGCAGTCTCAAACCTGGGTTCAAGAAATCCTCCTGCCTCTGCTTCATGAGTAGATGGGACCACAGACAGGCACATACTACCACACCCAGCTAACTGTGCTGGGGGTTTTGTTGTTGCTGTTGTTTGCAGAGACAGGGCCTCATTATTTTGCTCAGGCTGATCTCAAACTCCTTATCTCCAGCAACCCTCCTGCCGCAGCCTGCCAAAGGTTTAGGATTATAGGCACGAGCCAGCCATATGCCCAGCCAATGACTTTTTTTATATCATCTCAGCTCCACTGTTAAACTTATCCTGTAAAATGTTTATTTCCAATAGTTTTTCTTCTTCTTTTTATAGTTTCAATTTCTCAGCAGAGATTTCATAACTCTTCATAGTACACGCAAAACTTCCTGTAGGTAAATGAGTAAATAACAGCTGCTTTAAAATCTTTATGCACTAAATCTAACATGGGTTGTCTTGGGATCAATCTCTATTAATTAGTTTTTATCTTGAGAACAGTTCACATTTTCCTATTTCTTCATATTCTAAGTAAATTTATATTGTATTCTGGGCCTTACAGCAACTGAATTGTTCTATTCCGTCAAAGAATCCTGATTTTTTTGTAGTCTCTTTTAAGCAGAGGGATCGTCCAACTCACATGTCAAACTTCTGTCTCTTGCTGGTAGCTCCAAACTCTGTTCAGTCCAAGCATTTGCTTGGCTACCCCATCTGAATGGAGTTCAGTGATTGAGAAGGAATTTCCACATAGAATTGGGGGTGTCCCCTGCCTGGGCTCGCTCTCTCTCCTGTATTCTTCCCTCATGTTCTCATGACTGTGGTTGTCCTGAACTGTGTCTTCTGCTGATATAAGTCATAAACACCGAAGGTTTTCCATGGTCTTTCTGCTGTCCCACAAGGCCCACTGTCAGAAGCCAAGTAAAACAAGGAACTCACCCGACTGTTTGTCTTCCACACATCAACTACCCTCCAGAAGTCACTATTGTTGGTTGTTCTCTAGTGCCTTCATGTAGTCATTTTTTATTTTTTCCAGAATGTAGAGTTGGTAAATTAAAGCAGGATAAACGAATCTGATATTCATGCCAGTTTTATACTAGAATGCAGTTTAACAAATGAAAGAGGAAATCAATTATTTTATTTCATTCACTGAAATTACCAAGGTAAAATTTTTGTTCAGATTTCTCTATGCGAAAGGAAAAATACCTATCTGTAAAGAAACAAAAATATAAGCTACCAATATTTAAGATTTACTATAAAATTTCTCTTCAAAGGGACTCAGATACAATGTCATTCTACCTTAAATTGTCTGTGCAAATGGCATACCTGACGTAACAAATCCCCACAAGGAAAAGAACCATGAGAGGCTGGGCATGGTAGCTCACACGGGTCATTACAGCACTCTGGGAAGCCAAAGCAAAAGGACCCCTTGAGCTTAGACTTCAACATTTGCCTGAGCAAGAAAAAGACTGTGTCTCTGCTAAACAGAAAAATTAGCTGAGTGTGGTAGTGTGAACCTGTAGTCCCAGGTGCCTGGGAGGCTGAGGCAGAAGGATCCCTTGAGTCCAGAAGTTTGAGGTTGCTGTGAGCTACAATTATACCACTGCAATGCAGTCTGGGCAATAGAGCAAGACCCTGTCAAAGAAAGGAAAGGGAAAGGGAAGAGAAGGGAAGAAAGGAAAGAAAATAATGTCAACAGAAAAGAGAAAAAAAAAATTCAAAGGTGAAAATCGTAACTCAAAAAGTGGGTTGGGGTTTTAGCATGTGGTAAAGATGGTCAAACACATTTATAAGGATGCAAATATCACTTTAATCGTTAATTCAAACCCTCAAAACTTGATAGTGTAGCACTGTGCAGGCACTGTGCTAAGTGCTGAGAACAGGTATGAAATCATATAGCCTCTGTCTTTATAAAGATAAAAACTTGGCAAAAATGAAGACAAAAAGAAGTAGGGCACTGGCCCCATATGCCAGGGTGACTGGTTCAAACCCAGCCCTGGCCAAAAACCAAAAAAAAAAAAAAAAAAATGAAGACAAAAACTTAGATATAACACAGTGTGACGGATAAGTTACAATGAAAGTATTTGTTCTCTATTGCTGTTGAACACACTACCACAAACTTAGTAGCTTAAAACAACAAAAAACTTTGTTTACAGTTCAATAGGATAGATATCTGATAGGGATCTCACTGGACTAAAAAGCAAGGTATCCGTTGGACAGCACTCCTCTCTAGAGCCTCTACAGGAAAACGTGCCCTGCCCTTTTCTGCAGCTTCTATAGGGCACCTCCATTTCTCAGTTGCAGTCCTTCTATCCATCTTCGAAGTCAGCAAAGTCAAATTTCTCTGACCCTTCTTCAACCATTCATCTCTCTCTCTCCCTATCCACGGAACCTAAGAATATTTCTTCCTTAAATGGCAAAAGGGTCTTTGAAGATCTAATTAAGATTAAAGACCTTGAGATGGAGAGATTATCTTGGATTACTCAAATGGGCTAGTCCAATCACACAAATGTTTAGAAGCAGAGAACCTTTCCCGTCCAGCCGCGGGCTGCTGGGGGGTGCAGGCCACCAGAACGCCCGAGGGGCCGTCCAGATTTTCTTTAATAGTACCCTCATCTATCTAGCCAAAGTAAAAATCTTGTTAGACTTCTACTCAATCTTCATTCCCAAGTGTAAAAGATCGCTAAGTTCTAGCTAGGCTACCTTTCAAGTATTTCTCAATTTGTTCTTTCCTTTCCATCCATATTACCACCGTTTTCTTGGGCACACATGTCATACTGTTTTAATGCTTACAGACTTTCAATGGTTGGTAACATCTGGAGTAGAGTTTAAATTCTTTTTACCTTTCTGTCCTTCCTCCTGTTCCTCTCCCACACATGTTCACCACACTTTTGCTACGAAACTTGCAGCAGTTTTCTGAATATTCTCTGGAGTTTTATGTACATGTGCATTTGCACCTACTGCCTATTCTGCCTGGAAAGCGCATGCCCCACACACACAGCTGATCCTCCATTTGTCCCCATCATTGTAATGGGTTCTTAACGAGATAGGGCTGATGTCCACTTATGAGCCTTCATGAACCTGTCACTCTCTTGCTAGTCTTACTTGCTTTGTGTTTACTGAATCTTTTATGATACTTTCTATAGGAGACAAAATTATGGTCCGCCCCCAAAGTGGGCTGCATCCACAGCCTCAACAACACGAAGCTGAATGAGCACTTCTTCAAAGCCAGAGACCTCCTGGACACCATCAGAAGCAACTGGACAGAACTCTGTCAGTACTAGCTCTGACAACAAGCAATAGAGATGGATGTGTAGCTTTAAAGCTCATGAAACTCTTGATTAGAACTACAAATCTGGAAGTCATTTCTACGTAGGTGATCATTTATGCCATGAGGATAGATGAAATCTCATAGAAAGTCTATACAGACAAGTAATGCCCCATGCAACTCTCTAAAGAAAAATGTTTAGAACAAAGCCAGAGGAACAAGACACTAGTGTGACAGAAGGGAGACGCTACAGCAACAAAGCAAGGCTAGGACTTATGTTAATAATACGATGATGCTCCAAGGAACCACACACAATTTAAACTGCGTAAGGCAGATGCCTCGTCCCTGAATAGACCTACTTCCATTTACCAAACACTCAAACCTCTCTTCATGGAGCTTTGGCTTAGAAAAGTCGAATAGGGCACGCACTGCAATTAAGTAAAGGTAGTCACAACTCAAAGCCATCCTCTACCAAAGGGTAGAGTTCTGTAAAAGAAAGAATAGTAAGTGAAAAAAAATCTGAAAGAAAGGCAAATTATTTGGTTACCATGCAACAGATGTATAAAATAGGCAAGGTCTGAAGAAAGAGCTGTGTCCATAGAGAGTGACATACAGACCACTCTAAGGAGTCAAGGCTACAGCCAGACCACACCCTGCCGAGACAGGTGGTCGCCACATCCTTCCTTCCACTTCTGCACCCTGCCCACTAGAAACAGGCCCCTGCTTCCCTTCCAAAAGTAAGGAAGGAAGAGTCCTCTTCTGGATATATAGTTTTAAAAGTCTTTAAATGCCTTTTAATTTAAAAAAGAATGTATCCTCTTCAATTCTGGAGGACAATTTCTTATCCCCCAAAGAACCTGACACAGTACACATGATAGTAAGCCCTCAAACAGTGAGAAAGAGCACTTTGGTGTCACAAAACTAGATCTAAGTTCCAGATATACCTCTATTTTAGATAAACTGCTTTTAAAGACTCATTTAAAGATGCAGATAGATAACAAATTGCTTCTTCGAAGTCTGGAGCAATTCATTCAACCTCTCCTAAGGTTCAGGTTCCTGGTCAGTAAAAAGGGAATCAAGACCTTCTTCCACTCCACTGTTGGGAGGATTAAAAAAGAAAATGTAACCAGAATTCCTAGCTACGGTCCGTGCCTGGCACACAGTAGATATTAAATTATAGTTATTATTATTACAGTATTAATGGACTGAGGAATATCTCCCCAAATCCTTAACCTCATAAAACTTTTTTTAGGGAAGGTTCATGGGCTCAAAATCTTATATAGCCAATAATTCCACATTAGCTGAGTAGTCCCATCTTAGACTGAAAAGCTGCTGACAGGAGCTGTAATAGAAAATGAGAGCGGTGAGTGCCCCACAAACTGAAGTAGTACAGTCCCTACCATTTGGATTCTGATTAAGAGGGAGTGCTCTGCATTAATTTTCATTTCTAGCACCTTATTAACAGTCATCTCCAACCCAATGCAGAAAGTTCTGTTTAACTAAAACATTTAGTGCATATATATCTCCAAGTGACTAAACATTTAAACATCTCCAGTTTTGCTTACATGAAGGATAAACTTAACAAAAGTTTACAGTGGAAAGCTAGAAAGGGTATGATTCTTTAATCCAAAAATACCATGGACTACAAAAAGGACTTTTCTGTTTTTTTAATTATGTTTGAGACACAACAAATAAGGAAGATCTAAGACTTAGTGCTCAGAGAGGTGATGTACAAAACAAAGTGCACAAGAGAACTCTTTATTTTATGTGCCTCTTTTCCACCATGAGAATGACCTGCAGAGTACATAATACAGAACAAATAACAGTAAAGAAAAGATCAGCAGTCCAAGATACCTGGACACTGTCACTGGGCCTCACTTAAAGGAATTTGTCCCAGGCCAGAAAGAGATACTTATGAAATCCTGAAAGAAGATTATTTAAGAATAAAAGAGATGGAAGATTAGAAAGGGACTACAGTAGCTTGCAGTGAGAAGCCAAATTCCATAATCTGTACTTACCTAGTTTTATCTCAATGTCAGATACAAATTTTTTTTTTTTTTTGAGACAGAGCCTCAAGCTGTTGCCCTGGATAGAGTGCTGTGGCAACACAGCTCACAGCAACCTCCAACTCCTGGGCTGAAGCGATTCTCTTGCCTCAGTCTCTCAAACAGCTGGGACTACACTACAGGCACCCGCCACAATGCCTGGCTATTTTTTGGTTGTAGTTGTCTTTGTTGTTTGGGAGGCCCAACCAGGGTTGGATTCAAACCCGCCAGCTCTGATGTATATGGCTGGCACCTTAGCCGCTTGAGATACAAATTTTTAAGGGCTGGTATGTGAGCAATAAAAGGAAAGCAATCATCTGAAAGGCCAGCATATATCTACCAATAAGACATGTCAGAATTCTTTTTTTGTTGCTATTAATAAAATCTGTCATTCATAAGATGAAAACCGAGATTAAAGAAAACTGAAAACATTGTATCTGAATTTGAGCAAAACCCAGCCTAAATACCCCAGCATACTGCTGTGAACAAATTGAAGAAATCAGAGTTTAAAGGACACAGTGGTTTCAGGTGCAAGAATGTTATGACTACTAGCCTGAGCATGAGCAAGACTCTGTCTCGACTAAAAATAGGGTGCCTGTCGTTCCAACTACTCAGGAGGCTAAGGCAGGAGGATCACTTGAGCCCAGGAGTTTGAGATTGCTGTGAGCTAGGGTGACCCCACAGCCCTCTAGCCTGGGCAACAGAGTGAGACTCTGAAAGAAAAAACAAATCAAAAAGAATACTATGACTGAAATTCCCCCTCACAGTGCATGCGTCTGCCTGTGGCTCTAGGTAAAAGTATGTTGTTTTCCTAGGATTTGGGAAAACATTGTGACATGGGAAGAATATGCTCTGAATTCCACTGCTGCCATCTACAACCCTATAATTTTCCTACAAAGGAAAATGAGAAACTGATAACTTTCTACAAGAATCTTTTTTCTATAGGCAACTCCAACTCTTTCCTACCCCTACCTCTGTCCAATTCTTATGAACACATTTACCAATGACTTGAAAAATGTAGTGATTGAATAACCATATCTACAGACTACATAAGGTTCATTAAGAATGAAAATATATTAAAAGGCAATATGAATCCTGAAAAGCTAAAAGCATGTACAAACAAGGACATATATGAGAAGCCAACTGTAGCAAGACAAAATTAAATATGGTACACATGAGCCATATACCCCTGTCAAAAAAACCAAATAGATAGAAAATAGAACTAATCTATCAAAAAGCAGCATTTACAGAAAAAGACCTATGATTTGGGGTGGCCAATATCTCCTTTGTCCATAAGATGAAAGGTCAAGGAAGAGGATAATCTAGCTCAATTTCTTATTGGTTATTAAGAGACCCAACAAGAAAAGAAAAGTAAGCTTCAGAGAGCTTAACTGAGTTACTTGAAATAAAATACTTATTAAATGTCAGGACGACAGTTAAGGGTGCAGGGTTTCGTTTCAGGAGATAAAAAGATTCTATGATTGATCACAGTAATAAGCTACACAACTGTGAATATACTAAAAGCCAGAGTATTGTACACTTTAAATGGGTAAGCTGTATGGTATGTAAGTTATATCTCAATAAAGCTACTTTCTAAAATAAAATTTAAAAAAAAGAACTAAGAATAAAATCCAAGCCCCCATATATCCTGTCCATTTTATTGAAGAACTCATTTAAAATAATAAATTATTTTTAAAAACCAAATCAGAGGTTTTATGTTTTTTGACATACATTCACTTCTTTGTTTAACCCATTCTTCCATTCCTTCCTTAAGTAAGGTTCAAAAAGAAACATAAAAAACATAACGCCTGTCACACAGCACACCAAAACCCAATGAAGTCATGGAAACTATGGTGTAAGTCTTCCCACATGTTGTCTGACTTGACATTGACTTTGCTCCAAAACAAAAAGGGAACCTCACTTACCTGGTTTGCATTTCCAAGGATATAACCAACTTCCACAGAAGTTACAAGAATATGATCCGATACATTCTTCAAGATTCAACTGAAGGCCTGCTGCCCTGACGTTCCCCAACTCCACTTCCTGCTATTTCAGAAGAATGGTTACTTCTATTCACGCCACACAATTTTGTACTACGTACATGTATCAGAAAGCTACTTTCACTATGTACATGTATCAGAAAGCTACTTCCAACACCTCACATTGCATAAAGGTCATACGTTCATTGATCTAGTAATTACAGAGTTCATACTACAGGCTAGGAGAAATACAGGGTCTCATGGAGACAATGCTGAGTCCTCAGAAAACTGCTCTTGTAGTGAGGGACAAAATTAAATAATCACACAAATAAGCCAAAAGGTGAGATATATGGTGTTATGATGATTCCCTGAGGGTGTAGATGTTTGTAGGGAGAGCTAAGAAACAAATAATGGGCAAAAAAGAACAATCTTCCAGGTACAGACAGAAGGCAGTACAGTAGGGCAGAGTAGGTGAATATGGAGGGTAAATGAAGCCAAATGTGGCTAAAGCAAACAGATCCAAAAGGAACAAGGGGTGAAATGAGGCTGGAAAAGGCACAGGTGCCAGACATTAGGGTCTACCTCGGTGCTTTTCAGCCTTTTTATCTCATGGCACACTGGAATCTATAGTTAAATCTCTGCAGCACACTTCAATTGGGTTGATTTACTAAGAGTGACATAGTGAGACTCTGTCTCAAAAAAAAAAAAAAATTAGTACTAGGCTCTGTCAAAAGAGTTTTTTATACTAAGAAATCATTTAATCCTCATAATAACCATGAAGTTTATTTCTACTTTATAGAAGAGGCAAAGGAGCCATGGAGAGGATGAAAACAATCTCCAAGGTCACAACCAGTAAATGGACAGCTAGTAATAAACATAGAATCATTTAAAACCCAGGCACTGTGGCTACAGAATTTATGCTTTTAATCACCATACCACACTGCCTTTCACAGTACACTTGGTTAAATCCAGACATTTATGCTGTCTTTAAGAGTATATCATTTACTTATCACAAGGTGTGATGGATTTTAAAGGCAATCCTCTTCATCAGAGCCGAGAGCTTTAGGAAGAACTAAGCAGAGGAGGAAAAAGGGCATGTTTATTTGACCAGGCAATCTTCAACCTTCCCCTTCCCTCACTTTCAGCTATCACTTATATATGCAGATCACTCTCCATTTAACACTCTCTAGCTCCACATTCCCTCCTAAGCTTCACAACTAAATTAAGTGCACCACCAACCTCATTCATAGTCCTTTATCTTATTAATGGTCTCGCCTCAACATTCTGGGTTGTACCTCGACAAATCCACAATGTTTCCTTATCCATCCCTACTGCTCCAGGCCTCAGCCTCTCCACTGGACCACAGCTTCCCAGCCATTCTCCCTGCCTCTAGGGAGAACACAAGGTTTGACTCCCCACAATTTGGTTATGATATACGCATCAAATCTCTGATTAAATCCTTCCAAGGACCTCTTGATTTCTTCACAGTAAGGCAAAATTCCCTAGTCCCAAATCATTACCTATATCTTTATTTCCTGCTGCCACAACAACTCACTCTGGCAATACCATGTCACTTATTTAACATGCAAAATAAAGAGAAAGAATTGTATATTTCAAAATAAGTAGATGTGGAATATTTCCAATGCAAAGAAATAATAAATGTTTGAGGATATCCTAATTACGCTGATTTCATCTTTATGTACTGTGATTGCATCAAATATTACATGCGCCACCCAAAATGTATTACTATTATGTATTCATAAAATTAAAAACAAAAAAAATTGAAGAATAAGAATAAATAAATGCACAGAAACTTCAGGTACTGTGTCATTACAAGGAAAAAAATATGAACAATTTTTGGCTCTCTCTGGTCCTGCCTTAATTAAATTAATGAAGTTAGCTGATCTCACAGTTGGTTGACATCTTTCTGCCCAAGTCAGTCTGTAAGTAAGTACTATAATAAAGAATAAGTCAGTGCCAGGCAGTGCCCACAGCTCAGTGGGTAGGGCACCAGCCACATACACCAAGGCTGGTGGGTTCAAATCTGGCCTCGGCCAACTGCAACAAAAAAATAGCCAGGCGTTGTGACAGGTGCCTATGGTCCCAACTACTCAGAAGGCTGAGGCAAGAAAATCGCTTGAGCCCAGGAGTTGGAGGTTATTGTGAGCTGTGATGCTACAGCACTCTACAGAGGGCAATAAAATGAGTCTCTTAAAAAAAAAAAAAAAAATGACAACAGCAACAACAACAAAAAAAATAGCCAGGCATTGTGGCAGCCGCCTGTAGTCCCAGCTACTTGGGAGGCTGAGGCAAGAGAATAGCTTAAGCCCAAGAGTTTCAGGTTGCTGTGAGCTGTGATGGCACAGCACTCTACCCAGGGGGACAGCATGGGACTCTGTCTCAAAAAAATAAGTAAATAAATAAAATTAAATGACTGCTCATCAGAATGCAGGTAAGAAAATACAACTAGGCTCAACGCCAGCAGCACAGTGGTTACTGTGCCAGCCACATACACCGAGGCTGGTGGGGTTTGAACCAGCTTGGGCCAGCTAAACAATAATAACAACTGCAGCAAAAAAAATAGCTGGGCGTTGTGGCAGGCGCCTGTAGTCCCAGCTACTTGGGAGGCTGAGGCAAGAGACTCTCTTAAGCCCAGGAGTTTGAGGTTGCTGTGAGTTGTGATATCATAGCGCTCTACCCAGGGCCACTTAGTGAGACTCTGTCTCAAAAAAAAAGAAAAAAAAGGGAGGGAGGGAGGAAGGGAGGGAGGGAAGGAGGGAGGGAGGGAAGGAGGGAGGAAGGGAGGGAGGGAGGGAGGGAGGGAGGGAGGGAGGGAGGGAAGGAAGGAAGGAAACAAACAGAGTATCACAAATAACTAAACTTCCTGGGTAAATTATTTCTGCATCAATGATTACCAAAAATCATCAGATGTATTGAGTTACTTTTCTGTCTAAAATTAGAATCTATCAACCAGTTTTGTCCATCCCAAACTTTCAGGGATGCCTTTGTAGCTTGCAACCCCGCCTGTGACCTCTGGAAATGTATAAATGGATCTAGAGATGAGGTCCCTTTCACCTCACTTGGTAAGGTGCCAAGTTGTTCACCATTTTCTTTGGTACTGTTGGGGCCTCAAAAGCAATTCTCACAAGCTATGCTAAGTGAATATTCATTAGTTACTCAGCATGTTTAAAAACATAAATAACCCTAAGGAGGTTCATTCCAAAGAACTGCTTTGATCAGATAATTTCCCAGTACTTATCAGAGATCACAGGATAAGGGCTTTTTGACTGAGTAAGCATATGGAAAATGAAGGAATAGAGGGAAAAGTTAATTTAAAGTATTACATATTTTAAAAGACAAAACATTAAATGGAAAAATAATCTACATAACCCTGTGCAACTTCTCTCTACCTTAATTTCCTCAGCTGTAAAACCGATTTCAAAACAGCTATGATGAGGGTACCATGTGAAGAGCTCATTCTATGGTAGAAGAATCTCCAAGGGCAAAGGGGCTGAAAGAAGCTTCCAGGAAAGAAAAGATCCAAGACAGAGAGGAGAAGGCCGAAAAGAGAAAAATTCATTCATGGGAAAGTGCTGCTACAGTCATGATATTAACATCACTACATTTTAACTAAATTATAAACCCTTTCTCACAAACCCTCTGTGACTGTATCTTCTGAAAAAGATTAAAATCGATTCTCCTAGACATCCTAAAAGGATTATGTTTTGTTTGTTGGCATTTCACTAAACCATTCACAGCTTTTCTTTTCAATTTTTCTTCAAACATGAAAAGCAAAAGTGACAATCAATGGAAGATTTTACTCTAAAAAACTGCTTGCTGGGGATTCCTTCTGCATCAAAGTCAAAGTTTCCCTGGCTGTAGAACAAGAGATGAAATCATTTCCCTTTTTATTTCTTTGAGGATTTCATTTCCACACTTCCTAAACCACCTTTATCATCCTTTATCCTGACTCACGTGTCCAAACGTACTAAGGGAATCACTGCAAACTAACTACCTGTGGTTGTTTTCTGTTTTTTGTTTGAACAAGCCTGATTTAGCAGTGATGCGATCCTCTCTAGAGGAGCCTGAGTTCTAACGTTCAGTCCAAACACAACATCTGTCAGAAATAAATATAGTTCATATAACAAGTAGCTGGTTCAAGTACAAACTCACTAAATAGAACAGTTTAGCAATTAACAAAGCGGGTTAATATAAAGAAGTCTGCTGCCTAACTGTCCAGAGTCCAAACATTTCACCTCCCCTTGTACTCATAGCCCCAAGCCTAAGCCTGAATCACTAAGAGAAAAATTTCTTCCGGCAAATGTCAATCAGGGGAAAAACCTTAGATTCCTATACAAACATACCCACTACTTTTCTGTTTTCAAAAAGGATACTATGGCAACCCAATAAACAACAGATTAGAATGAGCTACGTTATTTGATAAAGTGAGCATGCTAATGGAAGTTCTGGCTGTCAAGAAGGCACAGAAAGTCATTAACACCTACATGAAGAAGGAAAAATGAGGCTCCAGGACCACAAATATCCTACACACGTTCAGGCACACACTTTTTTTTTTTTAAATAAAAAGAGAACATAGACACAGTTGATGCTTCTTACCCACTAACACAAATGCAAATACAAATATGCACCACCTAATGACTTCAGTCAACAAAAATCGCATGTACAAAAGCAATCCCATAAGATTATAATACGAGGCAGTGCCTGTAGCTCAGTGGGTAGAGCACCAGCCATACACACTGAGGCTGGCAAGTTCGAATCGGCCCGGGCCTGTCAAACAACAATGACAACTACAACAACAAAAAAAACAGCCAGGCATTATGGCGGGCGCCTGTAGTCCCAGCTAGTTGGGAGGCTGAGGCAAGAGAATCGCTTGAGCCCAAGAGTTAGAGGTTGCTATGAACTGTGACACCATGGCACCCTACCTAGGGAGATAGCTTGTGACTATTTCAAAAAAAAAAAAAAAAAGAAAGAAAAAGATAAAGAAAAGAGAAAGAAAGAATTAAAAAAGCTACTCGGGAGACTGAGACAAGAGAATCACTTAAGCCCAAGAGTTTGAGGTGGCTGTGAGCTGTGTCACCACGGCACTCTCCCAAGGGCAACATAATAAGACTCTGCCTCAAGAAAAAACAATAAAAGATTATTTACCATATTTTTTGCTGTACCTTTTTACGATTCCATGTTTAAATACACGTCTTACCATTGTGTCACAACTGCCTACAGTGCTCTGCCCCGTGACATGCTGTGCGCAAGGTGTGTAGCTCAGGGGCAACAGGCTACACCATGCAGCCTAAGGTGTGTCAAAGTGTACCATCTAAGTTTGCGTGAATGCACTCTGGATGTCACACAATGAAGAAATGTCTACTGAGGCTTTAACTTCTCAGAGCATGTCCCCATTTTAAGCAACACATGACAATAGTTTCAGGGCTTGCTATTTAAAGGTGCTAAGAAGTGAAGACAGAGGTTCTTTATTTTTTAGAGACAAAGCCTCACTTTATCTCCCTTCCCTTAAATGATCGTCCCTATGGCAGATACTCTGTGACCATAGCACCACAAATTTACTTCATGGTTCCAACTACCACAAAACACAAGAAATGCTGATAAACTGCAAAAGGATCCCTGTAGAGCAGGTAATTCATTTTATAGATGAAGAACATAAGTGGCCTGCCTCAGAACCCACAGCTAGTTACTAATGCTTAATAAACTGAAACTGATGATGATAGCAATCTGACTCAAGGAATTTTCCTTATTAAAAACCCAAACTCTCAGCACAGCGCCTGTAGCACAGTGGTAACGGTGCTGGCCACATGCACAGAGGGTGGTGGGTTCAAACTCAGCCCAGGCCAGCTAAAAACAACAATGACAACCGCAACCAAAAAATAGCCAGGCATTGCGGTGGGCGCCTGTAGTCCCAGCTACTTGGGAGGCTAAGGCAAGAGAATTGCTTATGCCCAAGAGTTTGAGGTTACTGTGAGCTGTGACGCTACAGCACTCTACCCAGGGTGACAACTTGATATTTCTGTCTCAAAAGAAAAAAAAAAGGCGGCACCTGTGGCTCATCGAGTAGGGCATCAGCCCCATATACCGAAGGTGGAGGGTTCAAACCCGGCCTCGGCCGAACTGCAAAACAGAAAAATAGCCGGGCGTTGTGGTGGGCGCCTGTAGTCCCAGCTAGTTGGGAGGCTGAAGCAAGAGAATCGCCTAAGCTCAGGAGTTGGAGGTTGCTGTGAGCTGTAACGCCACAGCACTATACCGCGGGTGATATAGTGAGACTCTGTCTCTACAAAAAAAAAAAAAAAAAAAACTTTTGGGCAGCGCCTGCGGCTCAGCGAGTAGGGCGCCGACCCCATATACCAAGGGCTACGGGTTCAAACCCGGCCCCGGCCGAACTGCATCAAAAATTAGTCGGGCACTGTGGCGGGCGCCTATAGTCCCAGCTACTTGGGAGGCTGAGGCAAGAGAATCGCTTGAGCCCAAGAGCTGGAGCGGGCTGTGAGCTGTGACTCCACAGCACTCCACCAAGTGCAATAGAGTGAGACTCTGTCTCCACAAAAAAAAAAAAAAAAACTTTTTATCTTTCTATTCAGCTAATAAATACCCAAGTTAAAGCAGGGGGTCTCAGACCTAAAAGTGCAATAAAGAAAGGAAGAAACAAGTCTTAATTAGAGCAGGACGCAGAAGATCTTGACAGGAGCCAGAAAGAATAGGAGGACGACTTCATCTTTTCTTCTTTTATAGCCTTTTCAAATCATGAAGAAAAAACCCACAGGGTAACAATTTTAACAGAAGATGCTTACATTTTCTCCAATTTTTAGATCAATCGCCTACTTACTAGCTAAATAACATGGGGAAAACTATTTAATTCATCCAAATAAGAAAAAGAGGAAGGAGGGTAAACGCTGGGAAAGAATTAATTTTTAATACTATTTTAACGTAATCTTAATACTTAATAGTGCTTTCTAAGGTTCAAGGCTGGGCTTGCAATAGATGCTCGCAAAATACCAGCTCCCAATCTCTTCCCTTCCCAGGACAAATGTAAGAAAACAGGCCTGAAACTGTCAGTAAATCCAAAATACTGTTTGTTCCAAGAAACAATGTTGTCCAGAGTCCTTATATCAATCACACAAAATTAAAAGTATTGCTGAGCCAAAACCTAGGAAATGGTGATAGAAGACTTTTTTCTCCATACTTGCAGTAATTTCCAAATGTTTCAGTAATAAACAGGTTTTACTTTTATAGTTAAAAACCTATTCGCAAAAGGAAAACAAAATGTTTTAAGAATTTCATCATTTTCACATTAAAACTATTTTTAACAACTATTCAGTAGGATAGCTCATACTAACCTAGGCTCACCGAACCCTAACTATGTGTTAAGATTTAGATTTCACAACCATCCTTAGGGGGACAGGGTAATAGAGCAGCTTCATAACCAAAGCCAACTGGCCAAATCCCTATTCATTGTTAACAAAGGCTCTGTGTTTGCCTTCTTAAGTCAGAATCAAGCAAAGTAAATTACGTACAAGAACTCCCTACAGTAAAACCCAAGACAAATCTCTTTCCTCCTTCTCCCCCCAATTCAGCCAGAAAATGAAGGGTTATGTTCATTAGCATTTTATAAGATTGAAATATAGCTTAAAGGGGGGGGTGAAAACTCTTAATAGTCTTGTCAGTAGCCAGGGGCAGTGGTTCACATCTGTAATCCCAGCACTCTGGGAAGCTGAGATGGATGCATCACCTGAACTCATGACTTCCAGACCTGCCTGAGCAAGAGCAAGACCCCGCCTCTAAAAATAGCCTGGTGTTGTGGCTGGCACCTGTAGTCCCAGCTACTCAGGAGGCTGAGGCAAGGAGATCACTTGAGCCCAAGAGTTTGAGGTTGCTGTGAGCTATTACACCACAGCACTCTACCAAGGGCAACAAAATGACACCCTGTATCAAAACAACAAATAATTAGGGCTCGGCGCCTGTGGTTCAACGGGTTAAAGCGCCAACCACATATACCTGAGCTGGCGGGTTCAAATCCAGCCTGGGCCCCGCCAAACAACAATGATGGCTGCAACCAAACAATGGCTGGGCGTTGTGGTGGGCACCTGTGGTCCCAGCTACTTGGGAGACGGAGGCAAGAGACTCCCTTGAGCCCGGGAATTGGAGGTTGCTGTGAGCTGTGAGCCACAGCACTCTATCCAGGGTGACAGCTTGAGGCTCTGTCTCAAAAAAAAAAAAAAAAAAAAAAAACAACAACAAATAATTAACTAAACAAATAAATAAAAATAAAAAGAGAGTCTTATCAATAAATGACACCAGAACGAGCAGATATTACTTGCAAAAAAGAAAAAATGAACTTGGCAGTGCCTATGGCTCAGTGAGTTGGGCACCATCTCCATATACCAAGGGTAGCAGGTTCAAAACCGGCCTCAGCCAAACTAAAACAAAAAATAACAGGGCGTTGTGGTGGTTACCTACAGTTCCAGCTACTTGGGAGGCTGAGGCAAGAGAATCGCCTAAGCCCAAGAGCTGGAGGTTGCTGTGAGCTGTGACACCACAGTACTCTACTGAGGGCGACAAAGGGAGACTCTGTCTCTTAAAAGAAAAAAAATTAATAGGCAAAAGGTGTGAACAGCCACTTCACCAAAGAAAATAAACAAATAGCAAATAAGCACAGGAAAAAACACTTAACATCATTGGCCATTACCAATATACACCCAAACAGAATGGCTGTAAAGAAAAAGACTAACAATATTAAGTGTTAGCAAAAATGTGGGAAAACGAAAACTCTCATATATTTTGCTGGTAGAAATGCAAAATGTATAGCCATTTTGGAAAACAATTTAATAAAGCAATGCCACTCTTGCCTGGGCGCCTGTTGCTCAGTGGTTAGGATGCCAGCCTCATACACTGAGGCTGGTGGGTTCAAACCTGGCCTGGGCCTGCTAAATAACAATGACAACTACAACAAAAAATAGCTGGGCATTTTGGCGGGTGCCTGTAGTCTCAGCTACTTGGGAGGCTGAGGCAAGAGAACTGCTTAAGCCCAAGACTTGGCCCAAGACTTGGAGGTTGCTGTGACCTGTGACGCCATGGCATTCTACTGAGGGCGACAGAGTAAAACTCTGTCTCAAAAAAAAAAGAAAAGAAAGCAATGACACTCTTAAGTGTTTATATATATAAAACATAATCACACAAAGACTTGAGCAGAAATGTTCAAACCTTCATACAGACTAATACTACTAAGCTTAGAGATCTTAAATTTTTTGTAATTTCCATTGTTATCAAACTTTTGGCTCTTCTAAATGCTATCTAAGCCCCTTTAATAAAATCCACTTCTTTTATTTAAACCACTCCAGAATTTTTAAAAATGTTCTACCATATTAAGCCACTTCCTAACGTAACCTTTGGCTTCTAAATGGCCACCTTTACTTTGGTAGAGGCTAAGACAGGAAATAATCAAACTTCTTCAAATTGCACATCAAGGAAATAATCGAACTTCTTCAAATTGTCAAGAGCAACTAGATGGCTCTCAGAAAGCAGCTCTCATAGGAAAAAGGAAAGTGAGAGAACTTCAGTGCAACACCCTCTTGACAGCTTTGTAAACACTTAGACCAGGGGTCCTCAAACTTTTTAAACAGGGGGCCAGTTCAGTGTCCCTCAGACTGTTGGCGGGCCGGACCATAGTTTTAAAAAAAAAAAAAAAACTATGAACAAATTCCTATGCACACTCCACATATGTTATTTTTGAAGTAAAAAAACAAAACGAGAACAAATACGATATTTAAAATGAAGAACAAATAAAGTTAGATCAACAAACTTACCAGTATTTCAATGGGAACTACGGGCCAGCCTGCTTTTGGCTAATGAGATGGTCAATGTCCTGTTCCGTATTTGTCACTGCTAGTCATAATAAGTGATGCAAGTGTGCATCAGTTAGTCTAGATTTGGTTGGAGATTTCAGATGTTTCATTCTGGAAAAAGTCTGTTCACAGACATAAGTGCTGCCAAAGATGATTGTCATTTTGAGTGAATGGTTCCTGAGATTAGGATACGTCTCAGAGGGGAGAGATGCATAGAAATTAGGAAGGCTGCTTGACTTGACTGCGTCTTTCAGAGAGTCACAATTCTGCAGTTCAGCCAGTTCCATTTCATAAATTATATCCACATTTTCTCTTTCTTTTTTTTTTTTTATTTCAAGATACTTTGTTCTTTTTTTTTTTCTGACAGAGCCTCAAGCTGTCACCCTGGAGAGTGCCGTAGCATCACAGCTCACAGCAACCTCCAATTCCTGGGCTCAAGTGAGTATCCTGCCCCTGCCTCCTGAGTAGATGGGACTACAGGCGCCCGCCACAACGCCCGGCCATTTTTTGGTTACAGCTGTCATTGTTGTTTGGCAGGCCCAGGCTGGATTCAAACCCGCCAGCTCAGGTGTACGTAGCTGGCGCCTTAGCCCGTTGAGCCACAGGCGCCGAGCCAAGATACTTTATTCTTAAAACAGGTCACAACACTGAGCTTTTGGCCCATTCTGCCACTGTACAAGCTACAAATGCTTGCTGAGCAGCAGACAGGTGCTCTTTCGTAGCATGTCTGAAAAGTGAATAAAAATCCATATAAAACAAATATTCAAATAGTTTCCACAGGAACACAGATAAGTGTGATCCCATCTCCTAATCTTACATACTGCTGCATCTGTGCCAACCCTACTCTTACAAAGAGATTTAAAAACTAGCAATAATTAAGTTAAATGGTCCCCCCAAAACCCTTAATTCAAGCTAAACTCGCAGTTAACAGCTACAGAATGGTATCTACACATTAATACTAGCTGAAGCACAAGTTGCTGGGTGACGTTTCATTCCACTTTCCCAAGCACAAGACACAGGCAGAGGGCCAACATCCTGCTCTTCTACTTCGGGTAGGTAGTTGGGGTTCTGGATTTGCTGCACAAGTTGCCACGTCGGTCCTGGCATCACATAGTAGATTGTCAGTCTCTGGAATCCATTGAAAGTAGAAGCAGCAGCTACAGTGTAAGCACCCATATTTTCAAAGATGCCCACATGCATTTCAGGTCACAGCGCTCAAATATCCAGTCAAGGCCATCGCATGTTGGTCCCCATATGCTGGATGAATAATACTTCTCATCCGGTT
>CAUYON010104730.1:0-11848 GCA_963573935.1 Arctocebus calabarensis | reverse complement strand
TTATCGCCCTGGGTAGAGTGCCGTGGCGTCACACTGCTCACAGCAACCTCCAGCTCTTGGGCTTAAGCAATTCTCTTGCCTCAGCCTCCCGAGTAGCTGGGACTACAGGCGCCCGCCACAGCGCCCGGCTATTTTTTTTTTTTTTTGCAGTTCAGCCGAGGCCGGGCTTGAACCCGCCACCTTCAGTATATGGGGCCGGCGCCCTGCTCGCTGAGCCACAGGAGCCGCCCGGGATATGGTGATTTTTTAATCTTTAAACGTAGATGTTCCCACTGTACTTCCTGAGAGTGGGACATCCGTGTCACAAAGGTTTTTTTGGATGGGGAAAATAATCTTACCTTGTACATTGTTAGGTATAATGAACACTGTTCATTATAGAAACACACTAAAAGCTCTGACTTCACCCTTATAAGAAAAACACTCGTATCCCTTGATATTTTGAAATTTAGAACAAAAATTTAAAAATCCTTTTGGCCAGGCTTAGTGGCTTATGTTTCTAATCCTAGCACTCTGGGAGGCTGAGGCAGGAGGATCCGATTAAGCTCAGGAGTTGGACACCAGTCTGAGCAAGAGCGAGCCGGTCTCTCCTAAAGACAGAAGAATTAGCCAGGTGTGGTGGTGCTTGTCTGCAGTCCCAGCTACTCAGAGGCTAAGGCAGGAGAATGGCTTGAGCCTGGGAATTTGGGGTTGTAGTGAGCTCAATGGCACCACTGCACCCTAGCAGGGCTGACAGCAAGACTCCATCTTAAGAACAAAGAAAATAAATACGCCTTAAAAAAAACCCAAGTCATAATAAGTCAGAGTAGATTAATTGTGATAAGGCCACTAATTTGGTGAGCAAAAAACCCCAAATCCACTCTCATAGTAAGAGTCAAATAAACTCAGGACCTGAGTAATGGGATGAATTTAATCTTCACAACTGTAAGAATTAGAACTCTTGTCTCTTATGTCATAGCCAAGGAAGCAACACCCAGAACAGCCTCCCCATGGCCAGATACCACCTGAGTGAGAGGAGTGGTTGGAGTGGGAACCCAAGTCTGACTTTAAAACTTTCCCTCACACATTGCTGGTTTCTTAAATATAGCATTTGCCAAACAATAAGCATAGTAGTTTCCTTTGGATCTCAAAGATACTGGCTCCAGCAAGAACAAAGCTCAGACATTTCTTTAAAAAAGGTTTTAAAATAAATTATAGTGTCAAAAGGATGGCTTTTACACTTTTAGCCAAAAATCAGTTCAGAAGATTTGGTCAGTAAAATAAAAGTGCTGTAACTTTCAAATCTGGGGCATTTTAACCTTTTCTGTAGTATTACACAAAAGCAGAGACCTGTATTCTCTCAGCATCTAATAATTCATTCAACACATACTATATTTATTAGGTAACAGCTCGGTCCCAAGCTGTGCTGGGCACTGGCGACAAAGACCCTGCTCTCCAGGTACTTACATTTCAGTAGGGTAGGAAGACAAACAAAATAAATAAACATCAGGGTGTAATAAATATGTGAAGAAAAGTAAAGCAGGGCATAGGGAAGATAGTGCCCATGGGGCTGATTCATTATTTTGAATCAGGGAAGGCTTCTCTAATAACGTGACTTCTGAGAAGACTCCTTTGGAAGTGAGCCCCACAAACCATGCTGGCAAAGTGCTCTAGGTAGAAGCAGCAAAGACTAAGGCTTAAGGTGACGCGCAAGGCGTGTTTAAGGCCGGTGTGGCTAGAGTGGACCGTTTGTGCTACTGTAGTTAGAAATGAAAATGATGCTGGTCTGGCCATGACTTCCCAGTTCATCTCAGAATTATGTATTTACCCTCTGTCAGAGCTGGAAGGGCCCTTTAGAGCAACCAAACTAACTCTTTTTACAGACAGGGAACTAAAGCTCAGAGAAAGGAAGTGATTTGTCAGAAGTCACACAGTGACAAGCTGCACGAGGATCCAGCCGTTCTGACTACCGTACCAGCATTAGTTTCGTGGTGATGGGCTTTCTGTGCCTGATGAGGGTCTCAGATAAAACCCCTGTCTCAGGAGAGGGGTTTTCTCTGTGATTTCATTTATCATTGTCATGAGTTAAACTCTGACAAAGATCCTTTGGGCCTCGTTTTCTTCTATTTCACGGCCCTATAGAAGATTTCCATGCGTGTGAAGGATAACTTGAGTGTTGAACATTCACCTCATCTGGCAGCAGCATTTGTCTCTGAACCTTATCCAGAAAGTCTGGGTTTGGGTGTCCTGGGAAGAGAGTGCTGAGGGGTTGGTTTTGTTCTGTGCTGCTGGCTCTGAAGCAGGGTCTTGTCTTGGGATGAGCTCAGAAGGAGACGATTAACTTCATGTCACCTTGTGGCTAAACTAGTAAGACCTTACAGTGACCCTTCTCAACCTGCTGGTTTCATGGCCACTGCCGAAGGAGCTTAGTGGATGCCCAACTTTATTTTATTGCAAGATTTCTCAGAGACAGAGCCTCAAGCTATCACCCTGGATAGAGTGCTGTGGCATCACAGCTCACAGCAACCTCCAATTCCTAGGCTCAACGAGTCTCCTGCCTCCACCTCCCAAGTAGCTAGGACTACAACACATGATTGATGTTGTGTGTTGATCTTTATGCTGCAACCTTGCTTCACTCAATTAGTTATAGCATTTTTGGGGGTAGATTCTTTGGCACATATGTACAAGATGTGTGTCATCTGCAAATATTGATAGTTTTATTTTTTCATTTTCAATCTATTTGCCTTTTACTTTCATTTCTTGCCTTATCATGTTGGCTAGGATTTTTAATACTATGTTGAATGAAAGTGGTACAAGTGAACACCCCTACTTTGTTCCCAAGCATCTAGTCTTTCATCTAAGTATGATGTTTGTTATAAATTTCTTATACTCTTTATGAAGTTAAAAAATTTACCCTTTATTTCTAATTTGCTGAATTTTTGTTTTTATATCATGCACAGATGTTAAAATTTTCTCAAATATTTTTTCTATATTCATATGATTTTTTTATGTTGTTAAGATGGATTACACTGATGGATTTCAAATATTGAACCATCTTTGCCTTCTCAATATAAATCTCACTTAGTCATGGTATACAATTATTTTTATAAATTGCTGGATTCAATATGCTACTACTTTTTTGAGAATTTTTATAGTTTTCTTCTTTTTATGGTAGTCTTTTTGTTTGGATTTGCTGTCTGGGTAATACTTGCCTCAAAATATGCTTGTAAGGGTTCCTTCCTTTTCTGTCTCCTGGAAGAGACTGTAAATCCATACTGATTCTTCTTTAAATGACTCGTAGAATTCTCCAATGAAACCATCTGGCCTTTGGGATGTATTTTCTGGAAGTTTTTAAATTATAGATGAAATTTCTCCCATAGTTACAAGACTATTAAGATCATATTGTATAGATTTTGGTATCTTGTGGTTTACAAAGAATTGCTCCATTTTATCTATGCTGCTGAGTTTGTCAACTTGTTCAAGGCAATCCTTTAGGATCCCTTTAATGGCTCTGTACAGATATCCTGTCTCATTTGATATTGGTAATTTGTGGCTGCTATTTTTTTTAATTTTAGTTCTGTTATAAGTTTATCAATTTTATTGGCCTTTTCACAGACATAGTTTTTAAATTTATTTTATCACCTTTATGTTTTAAGGTTTATTGATTCCTGCTCTTTATTATTTCCTTTCTTATGCTTGCTTTGAGGTTGTTTTGCTCTTATTTTTCTTCTTTCTTGAGGTGGAAGCTTAGAATATTTAGTACTATGGGTTTCCCTCTCAACATTGCTTTAATTGTATCCCCTAAATTTTGATGTATTTTCCTTCAGTTCTAAAAGTTAATTCAGTTTAGTTTTCTTTTCAGAGTTCTAAACTTAGTTGTTTAATTTTCAAGTGTGTGGAGATTTTCCCATTATTCTTCCATTGTTGACTTCTAGTTTGACTCCATTATGGTTAGAGAAGGTACTCTGTATATTCAATTATTTTAAATTTTTTGAGGTTTGTTTTATGATCCAGGACATGATTTATCTTGGTGAATGTTCCATGGGCGTTTGAAAAGAATGCATATTCTGCTGTTTGGGCTAGAGTGTTCTATAAATGCCTATTAAATCCTATTGGCTGATGTAGTGTTTAGTTCTACATCCTTGCTGAGTTTCTAGTATTTCTATCAATTGTTGAGATAGGCATGCTGAAGTCTTCAACTATAATTATATATTTGTCTATTTCTCTTTTCAGTTCTATCATTTTGCTTCATGTATTTTGAAGCTCTGTTGTTTGATATATATACTTTCAGGAATGCTATGTCTTTGATATATTGGCCATGTTATTGTTAGGGAGCGTCTCTCTGTGTCCCTGGTAATTTTCTTTGTTCTGAAGTCTATTTAATTTGGTATTATGTAGCTACTTCATGCTCTTTTTAAAACTGTTTGATATATATTGTTTTCCATCCTTTGGCTTTCAATTACCTATATTGGAAATGAACTTATAAAAAGCATGTAGTCGTGCTATTATATCCATTCCACCAACTTTTGTCCTTAATTGCTGTATTTAGAACATTTACTCAAACAGTATAAAATGGATATCACTCTAAATCAATACATGGAGAAATTTCTCATTCTTTTCTTTATAGCTGCAAATTAGTCCACTGTGCACATATATTGTAGGTTATTCAACAGTTATTAGTTGAATTTAAGTTATTCAACTAATTTAGGCAATTTAGAGTGTCCCCAACATTTTAGAATGATAAACAATATGGTAATAAATATCCTTGGGTAATATGTATTTTTCATTGATAGAGGTATATTTTCAGGGTACATTTGTAAAATTGAGATTGCTGAGTCAAAAGTTAAGTCAAGGCTCGGCGCCTGTGGCTCAATGGGCTAAGGTGCCAGCCACGTACACCTGAGCTGGCGGGTTCAAATCCAGCCCGGGCCTGCCAAACAACAATGACGGCTGCAACCAAAAAATGGCCGGGCGTTGTGGCGGGCGCCTGTAGTCCCAGCTACTTGGGAGGCGGAGGCAGGAGACTTGCTTGAGCCCAGGAATTGGAGGTTGCTGTGAGCTGTGATGCCATAGCACTCCATCCAGGGTGACAGCTTGAGGCTCTGTCTCAAAAAAAAAAAAAAAAGTTAAGTCAAAAACTATACAAAGAGATACTCAAAACACTATAGAAAATAAAAATGAAATTCTAAAAAATATTCAAGTAATGACCATAGGAAAACAAGGAAAGGGAAACAGGAAACAAATAATAAAATGGAAGACTTAAGTTCCAACATATACATATCAATACTTATTTTAATGAAAATATTTTTAAATAGTCAATGTATGTTAAATTTCCTAGATTAACAGGCACACATAAATTCTCACTAATGTCCTGAAAATAAATGTGAGGATTTTTTGTAGCAGTATTATTTGCTGTGAGTCTTTCAAGTGAATTTTAAACTAGATAATTAAATAATATAATCAAAACCAAAGTATAAATGTCTGTTAAAATTTATTTCCTTAACCCAGAAAAGATTACTTCAGAGAGAGTTAAGAAAATTCAAATATAAAATTCAACTATATATTATCTTTTGCTTTGGGGTTGGGTCTGCATGTCTAACCACAATCTATACCCTTAACTATCCACGGTTATTTTCATACTCTCTCAAAACTCCCTTCTTTACCAATGTTAGTACCTCTTAAAGAATACTATATAGTAATACATCACTTAACAATGGGGATGTTCTGAGAAATGCATTGTTAGGTGATTTTGTCTTTATGTGACATCATAGAGTGTACTTACACAAACCTAGATGGCATAACCCACTAGACACCTAGGCCTATGGTACAGCCTATTGTTCCTAGAGTACAAACCTGCACAGTATGTTACTATGCGTATCCTGAATACTGTAGGCAATTGAAATGTAATGGTAAGTATTTATATATTAAGACATAGAAATAGTATATCTTTTATACCATAAAATATGGTAAAAAATGGTATGCCTGTATAGGGTACTGACCATGAATGAACTCGAAAGAATGGAGGTTTCTCTGAGTGATTCAGTGAGTGAGTGGCAATTGAATGTGAAGGTCTAAGACGTATCTCTCACTGCTATAGTTTATGAACACTGTACATTTAGGTTACGCTAAATTTATAAAAAACTATTTTTCTTCAATATTTAATTACTATAACTTTTTTACTTTATACATTTAGTTTTCTTAACTTTACTTACCTTAAAATACATTATATAGTGACAAAAATCATTTTCTTTCTTTATATCCCTATTCTATAAGCTTCATTCTATTTAAAATTTTTTTAATCTTTTTACTTCTTTAATTTTCTTTTCTGTTAGAAATGAAGATACAAACACACACATTAGCCTAGGCCTAAACAGGGTCAGGATCATCAATATCTCTTTTTTCAATGTCCTATTTTGTCCCATTGGGGAGTCTTTGGGGGTAATTAACATGCAGGGTGATGTCATCTCCTGTGATAATAACACCTTCTTTTGGAATACCTTCTGGAGGATCTCCTATGATAATAATGCCTTCTTTTGGAATATCTTCTGAAGGACCTGATGCGGCTGTTTTATACTGAACTTTTTTTTTTTTTTTTTGGTTGCAGCCATCATTGTTGTTTGGCGGGTCTGGACTGGATTCCACATAGCCACAGGCGCCGTGCCTACACTGAACTTTTTTAATAAGTAGAAAAGGCAAACTCTAAAATAACGAATAAAAAGTATAATAATACCATAATCAAGTATTATTTACTGCACCTAACTACAGTGTTATACTTTTTCTGTTTGTTTTTGAGACAGAGTCTCACTCTGTCGTCCTAGGTAGAGTGCCGTGGCATCACACAGCTCATAGCAACCTCCAGCTCTTGGGCCCAAGCGATTCTCTTGCCTGAGCCTCCAGAGCAGCTGGTCCCACAGGCACCCACCATGATGCCCAGCTATTTTTTGTTGCAATATGACCGGGGCTGGGCCTGAACCCATCACCCTACCCACTTAGCCACAGTCACCGCCCTAGTGTTATACTTTTATATAACTGCTAGTGCAGTAGGTTTAAAAAAACATACCAGTATCACACAAGTAATGTATTGTGCTATGAAGTTACTACAGAGGTCACTAGGTGAAAGGAATTTTTCACCTCCCTTATAATCTTATGAGACCAACACTGTATATGGGGTTCATCGTTGACAAAAATCATTATTATGGGGTGCATAATTATGATGATTTGAAGTGGGAGCAAAATTAGGGGCTATGAAATAAACTGTAAGAATATGTGTATGGGGCGGCACCTGTGGCTCAGTAGGTAGGGCGCAGGCCCGATATACCAAGGGTAGCAGGTTTGAACCTGGCCCCGGGTAAACTGCAACAATAAAATAGCCGGTTGTGGCCTGGAGCCTGTCTCTCAAGCGGCTAAGGTGCCAGACACATACACCAGACCTGGCAGGTTCGAATGCAGCCCAGGCCTGCCAAACAACAACAACTACAACCTAAAAATAATTGGGTGTTGTGGCAGGTACCTGTAGTCCCAGCTACTTGGGAAGCTGAGGCAAGAGAATTGCTTAAGCCCAAGACTTGGAGGTTGCTGTGAGCTGTGATCACATCCAGGGTGTCTCTATCCAGGGTGACAGCTTGAGGCTCTGTCTCAAAAAAAAAAAAAAAAAATAGCCTGACATTCTGGTGAGCACCTGTAGTCCCAGTTACTCAGGATATTGAGGCAAGAGAATCACCAAAGCCCAGGAGTTGGAGGTTGCTGTGAGCTGTGATGCAGCATCTGTGGCTCAGTGAGTAGGGCACTGGCCTCATATACCAAGGGTGGCAGGTTCAAACCTAGCCCTGGCCAAACTGTAAGAAAACATAGCCGGGTGTTGTGGTGGGTGCCTGAAGTTCCAGCTACTCGGGAGGCTGAGGCAAGAAAATCATCTAAGCCTAGGAGTTGGAGGTTGCTGTGAGCTGTGATGCCACCGCACTCTACTGAGGGCAACAAAGTGAGACTCTGTCTCCTAAAGAAAAAAAAGTATGTATATTATATATATATATATATATATGTATGATTGTGTCACTGTGTCCAACAGTGCAGTAGGGTAACTGCAGTTAACAAGAAGATAGTATATGTCAAAATAGCTGAAGAGAAGATTCAGAATGTTCCCAACACACACAAAAAGATAAAAGTTTGAGGTATAATTTGATCATTATACATTATATGCATACATAAAAAAACCCTCATGTATGCTGTAAATATATACAGTTATTATGTATCAATAAAAAAATCTGAAAACTAAGGCTGTTTTTTTAATATTCTTATACTAACAGATCATGTTCCCGAATCACTGCATGAAAGGTGGAATTCTGCAGCTGTTTTGGACACAAAGGTACTGTTGCTCTCTTGGGCCTTAATAACTATACTTTTTCTGTGCTAACTGCTTTTGAATCTGACAGGAGACTAAAAATCTGCTAGCCTTTAGAATTGCCATAGCTGCCACCGCCCCAAATGGGAAAAGCATATGGCTCAGGAGGAGAATGAATTTAATGTTTAGAATAAAATACCAATATATCCTATTCCAGAACTATATGCTAGATGAGTTGTATTTTTCTCACAAAAACCCATTTCCTAGGTAGTCTAAAAATATATTTAACCTAAATAGTGTTAACATTTTCATTGAAAATATAAATATTGTTAATCATCAGTAGCTATAAGAAAAAAATCATAGAACTTGAAAAACTCATTAATGTCAATGCCGGTGCTTCAAGGGGAAGTAGTTACTTAGAGCTACATTTCTCTGAACTTCACTAAGACATCCAGGGCACTGTAGCAAACTCATTGGAGCACCAGAAGTTATTTTAAATTTTCAAATGACATCTGTCAGACATTGTATAGATATGCAACTAGAACCTCTATAAATGACCTACTCCCTATGTTGACATGATTTTCATAGACCAGACATACACCACATGTACTTATGGACGACTATATGTATATGTATGTATATGTGTGTGGGTGTGTGTATAGTCTATAAATAGACCACCTCTGTAAGTTGTATCTTGACCACTTGGATTTAATACAATATTACAGTAGAAGCTCTACCACCCAAGGGACTGTAACAAACTTGTCACCATATAGAGATGGTCAATATAAGGAACTTCCCTTGAGTACATGTGGTTCATGTCCGGTCCATAAAAATTAGGTCAACTAAAGTAAGTGGTCAACTGTGGAGAGTGGGCTGTGAGGCGGCAGGGCCCCCACAGCCTGGGGAAAACCCCCAAGTGCTTCTCCTCTGTTCCCCAAAAACTATATTTCTTTCTTCGCGTTCCCTCCGTCAGAAGTCATGTTAGTTCTTTCTTTGTCTAGTTAACTATGCAGAAATCCTTGTGATCTTTTCCTTCTTACTTCTTGTCATATGTTAACAAAGTTGAGTAGAAACCATTAAGTCATATAGTTGTTCCTTTGCCTTGTTAACTATGCAGAGAGATCCTTATGATCTTTCCCTTTTTACTTCTCCTCATATGTTAACAAAGTTGAGTAAAAATCATTAACAAGATGATTTGTCATTTACATCTTCCTATCATTACAGTAAGACCAAAAATATGTCTTTTGTTTATGCTATTTCCCCATACTGTCTATGCTACTTCCCACTGGACAACCCTGTACAGATACTATAAAATAAAGCAGATTTTGTGCTTTGGTGCTGGCTGCAGCCATCAGCTCAGTTAGACTTCTTGATCCTATCTTTTGTTTCTGGGTCTTTTCTTGTACTATATTTTTCTCATTCCCCACCAATTCCACTCTGGTTCACTCACTCTTCCCCTCACTGATTTGTAACAGTCAACTATGGAGGTTTTATTGTAATTCACGCTCTATAACTTGACCAGTTGAGTCTACTATACATCAAGGGGTAGAAAGTATGGGCTTTGCCCCTTAGTTGTGTTGAGAGGGGATACCCGAGAAGCGTGAGGTCTAGAACAGGTGTGCTCAAGGAGACCACAAGGATACATCTGCAGGGTCCTCTCCATGATAACTCAGCTCTTGGGAATTTGTAAACTTAACTCCCTGGAACTTGGAAATTTCCACTTCTGTGATATCCTGTAGTTCTGTGAGAGCTCCAATAGCATCTCCCACTTAATTCGAACTGGTCAATGAAAAAGGTACCTATGGGATGGAACTTTTTGACTGCAGATAAAAAGGGAAAGAGCAAGCCAGAAGCCAGTTGGGGAGTGTGGCCATTTCGAGTTCTTCTATGCCGTAAGCTCCTGGCCGGAGAATAAAGCCCTTCTTTTTATAAACATGGCGTTGGGTGTTCTTTCTATCCATTGGGCTTCGTCTTCCTACAACAGTATTATTCTTTTCTTTAGTGTAAGTTCTTCTTTCATGTTTTATTATTCCCATGTATTGGATTAGGCCTAATATCCTATAGTTTATCAAGTGTTGCAAAAGATTTTTTTAAAGTGAAGGACTGGTCTGAATTGTAAGTTCATCCTACACATACAATTACAGAAAAAGTTTACAGTTAATTGAGACATGATGGCCCAAAGGAATGAATTCAAAGAGCTAACATTGAAGGAAAAGGTTGATCTACATTATTTGGAAAGCAGCAACCAAAAAAGAGGTAGAACATTTTGGAGTCACAGTTAGTAACATCCAGAAATGCAAACATGAGTACTGAGATATGGTAAAGAAAGCAGAGACCTTCAGCAGAAAAGGATGAAAATTTCTCTCGATGAAGTCAATAAAGCCACATTAATCTGGTTCAAACAAATGAGGGCAACTAATGCCCAAATCTCTAGGCCAATGATTTAAGAACATGCTAAAAAAATTGCACAGGAATTTGGGGGGGGGGGCAGATTTCTAAGCATCAAGTGGTTAGCTGGAGAAATTGAAACTGTGACATAAGCTCTCCTAGAAACTCTTATGTGGTAAATCAAATGAAGTTCCAATAGAAGTTGTGGAAGAGTTCATCAGAAAGTTCCCAGACTTCACCAGGGGCTTCAAAGATGACATATTTAACATGAATGAGTACAGACTCTTTTTGAGGGTGATGCCTGACAGAAGCCTCAAGATAAACAGTGACAAATAAGTGCAGAGAACTTTCCAAAGAACATTTCACAGTTTTGCTTTGTGCTAGCTCAACTGGAGACACAAAGCCCTTGGTGACTGGTAAATGCCACATGCATTTAAGAACCTGAAGCCTAAAGATCTCCTCCTCTTGGAGATCAAACAAATGCACATGGATGACTGGTACCCTATGCGAGGAGTATGTAAGGGGTATTGACAGAGCATTAAGAAGAAACAATCTATTGTATTGACAGTAGATAATGGTCATGGCCACCTGCAAGTGAATCATCTCACAAATGTAATGTTGAAATTTCTGCCTCCAAACAAGAGGCAGAAATCCAACCTCTTGACCAACGCATCGTTAAAACATTAAAAATGTACTACTAAGCACAGCTCCTGCAGTGTGTCATTACTAGAACACAAACCTGCGGTCTGTCTGTGGAGGCAACTTCATCCGCTATATTAGTTAATGCTCTGGCTTCTGTCCAGAGAGATCAGTTCTGCTTGGAATAAAGTTCAGCCAGAAATGACAGGGAAGTGTTTCAAGAAAGTGGGATTTGTGCCCTAATATGAAGCTAATTTATAGCTTTCACATGAGGGCTAAAACCCAATTACAGCACAAGAATACAGGGAAAAGGGCAAGGGAGGGGAGGGGATGGGGGAGGATTGGTGGAGGAAGGGCAATTGGTGAGATCACACCTACGGTGCATCTTAGCAGGGTACTGGTGAAACTTATTAAATGTAGAATATCAATGTCTTCATATAGTGATTAAGAAAATGCCATGAAGGCTATGTTTAACAGTACGACCAAAATATTTCAGATTGTATATGA
>CAUYON010104728.1:0-13565 GCA_963573935.1 Arctocebus calabarensis | reverse complement strand
TCATCTTCTGTCTACTAATTGTTGCTAAGAGTTTCCTCAGTGTATGTATTAAGTTCCGATATCTGGAAGGTTTTTGCTGAGTAGCCTACCATTGGATAGACAGAGTTAAATGATAGACTTAGGCTCATTTGTCAGAACCATACTTCTTCCCTCCTTCCCCTCCCCTTCCCTCTCCCCCTCTCCTTCCCCTTCCCTCTCCTCTTTCCTCCTTTTCTCAGCAAGTTTTTCCCGACTGCCCAATTACACACTACACAGTGGGGACGTGGGCGCCCTGGGATCCGCCTGCCTGCAGGACACAACCGATGACGGCAGAGACTCTGCTTCCTCATCACACTATGGTAAACGGGTGAACCAGCCACACACAAAGGGCATCAGGGCAGCAGGTGGGGCACGATGGTTCTGCCGTCAGGGACCTTTCTGTTCATCTTGTGACGCAGTTTCTGTCCCCTGTGGGCCACGTGGATGAGCACAGCCTGAGTGGTGTGTAACCCTCCGCTACTCCAAGGACGTGCAGCCCCTCTATCCCACAACGCATAATCAGGCCCTGGGAAGGGACCAGCAGGACCGGCTTGGTGACAACTGGGCCAAGGCTATGGCAGGGCTCCCAAACGTGTCTACGTCACTGCCCACCCCTGTGGCCCAGCAGCCCTGCAGCACATCACAGGAGGGGTAGGAGGGAAAGCTGTTCCCTGGAAGTGAGAATTCTGGGCCGGTGCAAGGGGTGCTCTCGTCCTGTGATTGGACAAAATTTCTGGGACCAAAGGACATCAGATCCCAGAACTGAATGAGGTCGTCTCAGGCAAGAGAGACGAGTGGCAGGTGGAAAACAGTGACCATGAGGGCACAGGTGGCATTTCAGGCATGGAGAGGGTCTGGTGGGTCTGGGCCTCAGCGGGAGCTCTGCACCTGGGGGCAGGAGCCAGGAGCTCCTTCACAGGGCCTTTCTTGTCTGCTGTGCACTTGGGCACTTATTGGGGGGGGGACTTCGGTGCACAGACAGGATTTGAGCACAAGCGTTTCTGCTTAGGTTTTGATCTTCTAAGGGTAACTGGGGCTCCCACACACTCTGAGGAGATTCCTGGCAGGAGGAAGAGAATTAAGACGCTACCACAACAATCCAGGATGGAAATGACTGACCTCGCACCAGGGTATTGGTTGGAATTAAAGTTCCATCATATGGTCACGATTACTTTCACCATTTCCTGGCCCGAGAGCGCAGGATGCCAAGGACTCCACCCCACCCCCAGCCCCACCTTACATCCCATCTGGCCTCAGTTTCCTCCTGTGAATTGAGGGGATTAGAACTGGTAGCTTCCAAGATCCTTTTCTAAAACTGTATTTCATACTATATAATTACAAAATAAGAAAACACTGTTGCTCCAATATCCAGAAAGCAGATGATAATGGACGCGTCATGACACTCTGTCCCAGATTACACTGAAATAGTATTTCAGTAGTAGTTTCACATCAATCCCATTGTACTAAAATATCCTTGGGATAATCTGTGCACGTCCCAGAGCACCTCTGAGTTCAGGACACCCAAAGAGGTCTCGTCCCTCCTCCCTGGTCCCCCTCACACATGGAGTGGCTACGTCTCAGGGACGCTCCCCTGCCAGACCCCAATTACTCCTTAGCCAAAGCCATCTGCCCGGGCCAAGCTGTTCCAGCAGTTAGGGTCAATATTTGCTCGGCCCTGGAATATGTGTTGGTTGACGTGCTCCCACCGTGTAAGAGGCAGGTGGTAAATGGTTGATTCTGAGTGGGGGAAGGGGTCAGCCAGTTGTCTCTGGTGTACATTTACTCACCAGCTTTGCAAGTGCAAGATGTATACTCTGAGTTCTAAGTTCTTAGATTAAATGTTGTCTTTTTAAATCAAAAGTAAGCAAATCCTGTGTAATATGCCTGACACATATTTATTACAACGTTCCTCAGAAGCAATTTCCATTCTGATATGCCACTGCTAGGATTAATATTAAAGACTTAAGAAAAATGGAAAGAAGGGGACCAAGATTAGATTCTTCCCGAGATGTGATGACAGAGTGGATGGCGCACTGTGAGAACCTTACAAAAGTGCCAGAGCTTAAACAGATAGATGTCATCTGAAAGACGCTTAAACAGATAGATGTCATCTGAAAGGCGCTGGATAGTTTGTTTTTAACGTTCTGTCATCCAAGTTGCGAAGCTGGGGTCTCATGGACTGTGGGTTTCAAATATCTGTATGGGAAGCTTTTCGTGTGCTGTAGGGAAATGAATCAGTTAGGAAGCAAATGCACATTAAATAATTATTATTTATTCTTTCTTTTCTAATTTTAAAATAAAAACCACTACTGCAAAATAAAGGCATAAAGTGTAACAAATAGACATAAAACTTCACCTTAAATGAGCAAATAGGGACATTTGCATCAGACTTTTGAAGTATGTGTGAAAGTAAAACATTGCAGAGGGCTGGACGTCATCTGCGTCTGTTCCCAGAGCCACCACTGACCCCCCGGGGCTGTGAGCAGGGGTGTGTGGAACCCACACTCCTGTCTCTGGCATGTGTACCTGTTTACTGTGCATACATCTTACTAATTTCAATAATTTGCATATTTGAACATGGAAAGTGTGTTCTAGACTTACTTTTTACTACAGCTCTGATGAAACAGAAAACACAGGAGCAGACCCTGCGGGAAGGACCCACCTCTTCAGGTGAATGTGAATTTCCTGGAGGACAATGCAGCAAATTAACACAAACTGGATGGCTTGAAAGAGCGGACTTTATCCTCTCATGTCCTGGAGGTCTGAAGTCCAAAGTCAGATGCCAGCAAGGCCCTGCTCCCTCCAGAGTCCCAGCCCCTCACAACTGCCCCCAGCCCCTGGAAAACCAGGGGTCTCCTGGTATGTGGCTCTTACAGGTCATTTGGAAAGGCTCATCTTTCCTCATTGTTCTAAATAGCAATTTCTCTATTATTTATCAAGGCTTGGTATTGTTTTCTATTTCTAGTTTTTTTCTCTATTTTATAAGATATTTCCTTTTATGCACCAATATTATAATGGCTTAATTTCTGTATATTTAAAATAACTTTTGATAGCTGGTAGGGAAGACCTTTCACCCTTTTCTTTTTTCTTCTTTTTTTTCCACTTTGGTTATTCTTATAGCTTTCTTTTATATTTGAATTTTAGAATCAGTTTGTTTAATTTCTGCTTAAAGTCCTACGGGTTTTCTTTGTTTTGCATCACATTAAACTGAAAGCCCGATTTTGGAAATGCTCTCTGTCTAGTGCTGTGAGTACTCCACTCCATCCCATTGCTCTCATTTGTAAAGTTCTTTACAGTCCTATCTGCCCTTCTGTCTGTATGCTTCATTTCATAGTCCATGCAGACATCGTCATGCACATTTTTATATCGTCCTGTGACCTCAGGCACCTGACTCAATGGCCACACTTTGTGCTGTGTTCCCAGCCTGCAGAGCCTGGTCAGGGTTCCCACAGACACACTGTCAATGGCGCGTCACACTGCGTGCCCTCACTGAGGCATGAGCAGATCCTGGTAATGTATTCAAGTCGGCATCCCATCCTGAATGCTTGGTGCACACCTCCCTCTGTCAGGGCCGAGGCTCAGCTCAGTTCACTGTGGTCCTTCAGGGCAGGTTCTGGCCCCAAACCTGGAAAACTGTGGGAGCTCCAGAGAGCTGATGCTGTGAATTCAGGATTTCAGCTGGAAGCACCCAGAACAAACCTTCTATCCAGTTCCTTCTACCTAGAGGCTAAGACCCTTTTCTAGTCATTTTCTCTGATATCCATATAAATTGGCAAAGTATTATGATTCTTTAGGGTGAAAGATATATCCCAGTGGGCCAGGCATTGTGTTCCTTCCCCTGAAGGCACAACCACCCGTGGTCCTGGCTCCCATGGACACAGCCACCATGGTTCTCATCTTGTGGGCACAAGCACTCATGGACAAGGCTCCCCTTCCTGGATGCTGACCCACAAAGGGCTGGGGACACTTACACTGGAGTCCAGTTACAGACATGGAAACAGTGTGTGTGTGGGGTGGCCTGGGTCTGGGGGCATCACTGGCCTTCCCCTCAAGCCAGTATCTCAGGAGAGGTCCTGGCAGGTGGGGGAGGGTTAATCTTATGTGTCCACTTGACTGGTCTAAGGGGTACCCAGATAGCTGATCAAATGCCCATTTCTGGGAATATCTGGGAGAGTGTTTCTGGAAGAGATTTGTATTTGAATCTGTGGACTGGGCGAAGATCTGTCCTCACCCATCTTTGGGGTTCTGACAGAGCCAGGAGGGAGAAAGGGGGAATTTACCGTCTTTCTTTTACAGCTGGGATGTGTGTCCTTCCTGCTTTTGATGGTGGAGCTCCTGGATCTTGAGATTCTTGCCTCTGGGACGGGCACTAGCAGCCTCCTCAGTTACCCAGCCCTTGGCCTCAGACTGGGAGTCACACCATCTTTTCCCCTGGGTTTTAGGACTCTGGACTCAGACAGAGTTGCACCATCCAGGCCTGGAGGGAGTTACATCGCCAAGGGTGATTTCCAGCTCCTTATCTTGCAACCAGCAAATCGTGGGACCTCTTAGCCTCTACAGAGCTCCTGTAGCAAATCCCCCTCACACAGCTGGGTACTGATGTGGGTTCTGTTTCTCTGCGGATGCCTGACTGATGACACGTCCTTCATGCAAGGGGCAACAACCCCAGCCAGGGGAGAAGGGCTGCGTCTCCCGTCAGAGAGGCTTCATCAGTTTGGGGGAGGAGACCATGGTCTTCGTTTCTTCCCATGACCCCACTCCAAGTCTTAGGGTTCAGAGTTCTCATTGCTCACCACACGTGCACTTCTATCCCCCCTGATCCAGCCTTCCTGGTTCCTTACCTGGACCCTGAACGGGACACGGAAAGCCATGCCCTCACTCATTTCCTTCAAATTCTCTAGCTCGGGGTGGAGGGCAACCAGTCCCCTCAGCTGCACATGTGTATGTCCCCCGAGATGCCCTGACAGCAAAGAACGGTGCTGGCCTTGGGCACTGCTGCTTGGCTGTCCAGGAGGTAACTTGAGTTGTCACTTGAACATCAGACTCCTAGTCCTGTGGCCAGGTGACAAAGCACTGGGCTTGTGAGTCTGAGACGAGAGGTGGGGATTGGCGGTAGGGAGCATCACCAGCAGGTGCTGACAGCCTGTTGGGTTCCGACTTCACCCCTCTCTTTGCATTTCCCTCCACTGTGCTTTGAGCCTCTGACAGCAGCTCAGGCCACAAATGTGCTGACATTCACAGAAGGAAAGCAAGTGTGGTGCCCTGGTGACCGTGACTATGTGGGTGACTTACAGGTGATTTTGGAGTAGAAACCACACCCCACATGCCAGTGTGCCACCCATGTTCCTAACACATCTCCATTCCTGTCCCAACTAAGAAGTTTCCCAGCCATCTACCGGGAACTGCAGGTCTCTCTGCTCTTGAGCAGCAGTCACAGGTAGTGGCCACGACACCCTTGGAGGTTTCCACTGTGCCTGGGGCAGAGCTGGTGCCTTGGGAGCTTCATGGGAACCTGTACAGGCACTTTGCAAACCAGACTCAAAGATGGCAGGTGGGGGGACAATTTGGGGGATGTGTGAGGGCTGTGTAGAGTCTGTGAACGGTGGCTCATTTCTGGTAGTGCTACGTGAACTCCAGGGTGGTTTTTCTCTCACTCTGCAGACTCCAGGCCCAGCATACTTTCAGCCTGAGCTTGGTCAATAAAGTTATCATGTAATTATCATCAGTTGGTCTTTAATTATTAATTGTCACCTCTGGGGCTGTCTGTGGACTGAGCGTTGTGTTTCATCTGAAAGTGGGGACTGGATCTGACAGGAGGGAAGCTCAGAGGAGACAATCAGTGCTGCCATGAATAATTGAGCTTTAATAATTTTTGCTGCATTTAGAAATCATTCTCCATACTTGCTACATGGCCAAGTGCCTGGAGCTGAAAAGTTGATCAGATTCACTCCACACTTTGTAATACTCTGAAGCCGCTTGAGAGCCAGAGATGGGTTTACTGGGAAGAAGCTCGTGGTAGAGATGTCTGGGGGCCAGTATCCCTGGGTGGTGCTGTTGGACACGGTGCTCTGCAGTCAGGCAGCTGTCTGGGTGCTGAGGTGGGCAGTGAGCTGAGGATATAACTGCTTCATTACAAATGACTTTATTCTTTTTTTTTTTTTTTAAGTCATATACACATAGATCATGAATACATTTATGCATATGTGGGGTACAATGTGTTGATTTTTTAATACAATTTAGAGTGTTTACATTAAACTAATTAATGTAACTTTAACCTCATTTACCTTTTTATTGTGTTAAGATATTTATGTTCTATACTTGTTAAATTTGACTTGTACCCTTGCAATATGCTCCATAGGTGTGGTCCCACCGTTTACCCTCCCTCTATCAAACCACTCCCCTCCCCTCCCTTCCCACTCCATTTCTCTCCTTTATCCTGGGCTGTAGTTGTGACCTATCTTTCATAAGAAAGTGTGAGTAAATATAAATTGGTTTCATAGAAGTACTGAGTACATTGGATACTTTTACATCCATTCTTGAGATATTTTGCTTAAACGAATATGTTCCAGGTCCATCCATGTAAACATAAAAGAGTTAAAGTCTCCATCTTCTTTTAAGGCTGCATAGTATTCCATGGTATACATACACCACAACTTATTAATCCATTCATGCGTTGATGGGCACTTGGGCTTCTTCCATGACTTGGCTATTACAAATTGAACTGCAATGATTAATCTGGTGCAAATGTCTTTTTTGCCAAGTGATTTTTTGTCTTTTGGATATACTCCTAGTAGAGGAATGGCAGGATCTAATGGCAGGTCTATTTTTAGGCCCTTGAGTGTTCTCCAAACTTCTTTCCAAAAGGAACGTATTAGCTTGCATTCCCACCAGCAGTGCGGAAGTGTTCCCTTTTCTCCACATCCACACCAACATCTATAGTTTTGGGATTTTGTTATGTGGGATACTCTTACTGGAGTTAGGTGGTATCTCAAAGTGGTTTTGATTTGCATTTCTCTGATGATTAAAGATGGTGAGAATTTCTTCAAATGCCTGTAGACCATACACCAGTCTTCATCTTAATTTTAAAGGCAATATTTATTTATTGTAAGCAAATCCAAAAGGATTCAATAAGAATGCAAAAAGGTGTAACAAGAAGAGTGATTCCATGCTCCCCGTTAGGGCCACCCCAGAAAAACAGAAGGTAACATGGTCCATAACTGAACGTGGATGTCTGATCAGTTGTACTGCACAAAAGCATAGGAGGATTATCCAAAGAACGCACATCAACCCTGCTGAGGCAACCTATGACCCCAAGGATACAAACAAAAGGTACAGAATCCATCGCCAAGCCGATGGGAGTCCCCTCCCCATGAGAATGGCTCACATTATACTCTATACCTCCATACAAACAAGCAAGCAGAGTTCAAATGTCCTCCCATTTTACCCAATGGGACAGAACTTCTAAAAACTGGACTTTCTTCCCCTACTGGGGTGGCATGGAGTCACTCTTCTTGTTACACCTTTTTGCATTCTTATTGAATCCTTTTGGATTTGCTTACAATAAATAAATATTGCCTTTAAACCGTATAAAACTGTATATATTCTTTACCTGAAATTTTGAACTCCTGGCACTCCCCTCCACTCTCACCCTGGGGCCTGGAAGCCTGTCCCCCATGGAGTCCAGATTCTTGGGCCTTTTCTCGAGGGATGTAGATGGGGCATGGACTGTTGCTGATCTGTGCTGACTTTCCTGCTCAGGAGTGAGGAGAGGGTGATCTGCTGAGGGAGAGGTGGTACCCTGAGGCACCAGTGGTGGTGACACTGGGGTTCACACCCCTGAGGATGTTTTGAAGGAACACTCCCAGTCTCTCTGGGCAACCTGGGGAAGCCGGGCAGTTTCTCTGGTGGCGGCCGCTGGCAGAACAGATCTGGGACAGAGCGCAAGCTCTCAGAGTAAAGGGTATGCCTGAGGTGGAACTGGCCTAGGTGGAGTGCGGGGATTAGAATACTTGTGCAGAGACAGCAGACACTCAGGGTGGGGCTGACCCAGAGGACTGCCTTACTGAGCTTCAGATGCACCCGGCCCTCAGGGGATCAAAGCTGAGACAAAGGAGGAAAATAGCCTCCTAGGTCATGGAATCACTCTTCTGTTAAAGGGACAGAAACAAATTTGGTGAAATTATTCTGTTCTGTCAAAAATATCAATCAGGGACAGGGCTGGAAGTGAGTGAATTGCTCCAACTCCTATAAAGCACCCGAGGTTGTCAAGCCTCACTTCCCCCTGCTGAATAGTGACAGAGAGTGGCAGAGACTGGTGGCCTGGTTGAGGAGACTCAGATCTCCCTGTGACTCAGGCAGGCACAACCCCCTGGAGCATCTGCTCATTGGAGGGAACTAGATCACAGCCCCACGAAGTTACCAGTGACTGGGTGTGACAGAGGTGCAAGGTGGAGAAGGAGGCATCAACCTTCCCAGACTAATTTATTTGCTGGGGGGGGGGGGGTGTCCTTCTGATCTCATGGAGCACCGGAATGAGTTATACTAGAGTTGCCAACAAACCCCTGCTATCTACTTGCTGGAAACCTTTTGAACTCTCCCACCTGAAGCCGGTGCTGACTGGGACTATTGATTGGGACCTCTTCAACTGGGCCAATCACCCGAGGACTATCCATAATGGTACCCTGGGTGTGTGGTCGTAGTAAGATTTGATTTTCCTTTTGCAATTGTTGCCTGCGGGGGGCAGGGTGACTTAATTGCTGGTATTTCTCCACAGCTCAGACTTCAACCCAGAGTAACTGATTCTTTAGGGTAAGACAGAAACCAGCTGAAAACAAGACAGAGCCACTTAATCCCACCACACCAAGAAGGTCCCTAGTTTCCCAGGCAGTAGCACTGTACAGGTCCTGGCAAAACTCTAGGGGAACAGGTACAGATGTCAGTCCCAGCTTTCACGCAAAGGACTGGTCAATCAGCACTCCTAGAACCCCCAACCCAACTTATCCTTATCTGCTCATCTTGTCAAACGGTGCAAACTAATCATGGGGCAGAATTAGCGAAAAAGCTCCAGCAACATGAGCAACCAGAGCAGATCAACCCCCAGCCAACAAACAATTCGGCAGACGCAACTGAAGATCCTATGCATAAACAGATGGCGGAGATGTCAGAAACCAAATTCAGAATTTGAATTGCAAATAAGATCAATAAAATAGAGGAAAAGTTGGATTTAGAAATTCAGGGAGGATTTCAAAACTGTCTCAAGAAGTCAAGGAATTCAAAGACAAGATGACCAAAGATTTTGCGCCATTGAGACAAAAATTTGTAGCTCTCAAAGATCTGAGAAATACAGTAACGAAATGGAGCAAGCAGAAGAAAGGATTTCTAATATTGAAGACAAAGCTTTTGAATGCTCCCAAACATCCAAAGGAGAAGAGAAACAGAAGGCAAAATGGATCATTCTCTCAGAGAGCTCTGGGATAATTTGAAGAAAACCAATATTCACCTTATAGGGATACCTGAAAACGATGAAGTGGTGTCACAAGGCACAGAGTCTCTTCTTCATGAGATTATGAAAGAGAACTTTTCAGACAAAAAGTTTCATGCCAAAAGTTTCTGAAATTCAGATATAAGACAGTTTCAGAACTCCAGCATGACACAACCTGAATAAGACATCCCCCAGGCACATGATAATTAACTTCAAAAGTTAATATGAAGGAGAAAATTCTGAAAGCAACCAGATGGAAGAAAACCATAACCTACAAGGGGAAGAATATTAGAATAACTGCAGATCTCTTGGCTCAAACCTTTCAAGCTAGAAGAGGATGGTCATTGACTTTTAATCCCCTAAAACAAAATAACTTTCAACACAGGATCTTGTATCCAGCTAACCTGAGTTTCATTTATGATAGAGAAATTAGATACTTTAATTACATCCACATGTTGAAGAAATTTGCCATAACTAAACACCTCTACAGGATATTCTCAGACCTATCCTCAATAATGACCAGCGTAATCCTCCACCATAAAAGTAAACTCACTCAGAAACTTTTGATCAAATTCCAACCTCCACAGTGGTGAAAGGATTAAAAATGTCCACTGCACTTTCAAAAGGCTTATTAATATTCTCGATTAATGTGAATGGTTTAAATTGTCCTCTAAAGAGGCACAGGCTGGCTGGATACAAAAACTGAGGGCAGATGTCTGCTGCATACAAGAATCTCATGTTACCTTAAAAGATAAATATAGATTCAAGGTGAAGGGATGGTCATCTATATTCCAGGCAAATGGAAAGCAGAAAAAAGCAGGTGTTGCAATCTTACTTGCAGAGACAGTAGCCTTTAAACAAACCAAAGTTTGTTTAAGGGTAATACTTAAAGGGTAATATTTGTTAAGGGTAATACTCAATATGATGAGATTTCAATTATTAATATTTATACACCCAACCAGAATGCACCTCAATTTATAAGAACAACTCTAATAGACATGAGTAACTTGATTTCCTCCAGCTCCATAGTAGTTGGAGATTTTAATACTCCTTTAGGAGTACTGACTAGATCTTCCAATAAGAAGCTGAGCAAAGAAATTTTAGATTTAAACTTAACCATTCAACATCTGGATTTAATAGACATCTACAAAACATTTTGTCCTAATAAAACTGAATACACATTCTTCTCATCAGCCCATGAAACACACCAAAATCGATCACATCTTAGGTCACAAGTCTAACCTTGGCAAATTTAAAGGAATAGAAATTATTCCCTGCATCTTCTTGGACCATCATGGAATAAATGTTGAACTCAATAACAACAGGAATCTGCATACTCATACAAAAAGATGGAAGCTAAATAACTTATGCTGGACAATAGATGGGTCATAGATGAGATTTAGAAGGAAATTACCAAATTTTTAGAACAAAACGTTAATGAAGACACGAATTATCAGGACCTCTGGGATACTGCAAATGCAGTCCTAAGAGGGAAATTGATAGCACTGCAAGCCTTCTTTAAGAGAACAGAAAGAGAGGAAGTTAACAACTTAATGGGACATCTCAAGAAACTGGAAAAGGAAGAGCATTCCAACCCCAAAAGCAGCAGAAGAAAAGAAAACCAAAATCAGAGCAGAATTAAATGAAATTGAAAACAAAAGAATTACACAATAGATCAATAAATCAAAAAGTTGGTTCTTTGGCTAACCTAATCAGGAAAAAAAGAATAAAATCTCTAATTTCATCAATCAGAAATGGTAAAAATGAAATAACAGACCCCTCAGAAATTCAAAAAATCCTTAACAAATATTACAAGAAACTTTACTCTCAGAAATATGAATGAAGCCTTAGCCAGAATGAAGTGGAAATGTTGAACAGGCCTATATCAAGTTCTGAAATAGCATCAACTATACAAAATATCCCTACAAAGAAAAGCCCAGGACCAGATGGCTTCATATCAGAATTCTACCAAACCTTTAAAGAGGAACTAGTACTTATATTACTCAAACTTTTCCAAAATATAGAAAAAGAAGGAATACTACCTAACACATTCTATGAAGCAAACATTACCTTGATCCCTAAACCAGGAAAAAACCCAATCAGAAAAGAAAATTATAGACCAATATCACTAATGAATATTGATGCAAAAATATTCAATAAGATCCTAACGAATAGAATCCAACCACACATCAAACAAATTATACACCATGACCAAGTGGGCTTTATCCCAGGGTCTTTATCCCAAGGCTGATTAAATATACATAAATCTATACATGTAATTCAGCACATAAACACATTAAAAAATAAAGACCATATGATTCTCTCAATTGATGCAGAAAAAGCTTTTGACAATATCCAGCATCCCTTCATGATCAGAACACTTAAGAAAATTGGTATAGAAAGGACATTTCTTAAACTCATAGAGGCCCTTTATATCAAACCCACAGCCAATATCGTACTGAATGGGGTTTAATTGAAATCATTTCCACTTAGATCAGGAACCAGGCAAGGTTGCCCATTATCTCCATTGCTCTTCAACATCGTAATGGAAGCTTTAGCCATTGCAATTAGGGAAGAAAAGGTGATCAAGGGTATCCACATAGAGTCAGAAGAGATCAAATTTTCACTCTTTGCAGATGATATGTTTGTATATCTGGAAAATACTAGGGATTCTACTAAAAAACTTTTAGAAGTGATCAAGAAATACAGCAGTGTCTCAGGTTACAAAATCAACACTCATAAATCTGTAGCCATTATATATACCAACAATAGCCTCGCTGAAAAAACAGTCAAGGACTCTATTCCTTTCACAGTAGTGCCAAAGAAGATGAAATATTTGGCAGTTTACCTAACAAAGGGTGTGAAAGATCTCTATAAAGACAACTATGAAACTCTAAGAAAAGAAATAGCTGAACATGTCAACAAATGGAAAAACATACCATGCTCATGGCTGGGAAGAATCAACATTGTTAAAATGTTCATACTACCCAAAGCAATGTACAATTTTAATGCAATAATTCCTATTAAAGCTCCATTGTCATATTTTAAAGATCTCAAAAAAATAATACTTCATTTTATATGGAATCAGAAAAAGCCTTGAATAGCAAGACATTACTTAGAAATAAAAACAAAGCAGGAGGAATCATGCTACCAGACCTGAGACTCTACCCTATAAATCGATAGTGATCAAAACAGCATGGTACTGGTGCAAAAACAGAGCCATAGATGTATGGTACAGAATAGAGAACCAAGAGATGAACCCAGCTACTTACTGTTACTTGATCTTTGACAAGCCAATCAAAAAATTCAATGGGGAAAAGATTCCCTGTTTAACAAATGGTGCTGGGTGAACTGGCTGGCGACCTGTAGAAGACTGAAACTGGACCCATACCTTTCACCATTAACTAAGACAGATTCTCACTGGATTAAAGATTTAAACTTAAGACATGAAACTATAAAAATACTAGAAGAAAGTGCACAGAAAACTCTTGAATGAATCGGCTTGGGTGAACATTTTATGAGGAGGACTCCCCAGGCATTTGAAGCAGTATCAAAAATACACTACTGGGACCTGATCAAACTAAAAAGTTTCTGGACAGCGAAGAACACAGTAAGTATAGCAAATAGACAGCCCTCAGAATGGGAGAAAATATTTGCAGGTTATGCCTCTGACAAAGGTTTAATAACCAGAATCCAGAGAACTCAAACATATTAGCAAGAAAAAAACAAGTGATCCCATCTCAGGGTGGGCAAAAGACTTGAAGAGAAACTTCTCCAAAGAAGACAGGCACACGGCCTACAGATACATGAAAAAATGCTCATCATCCTTAATCATCAGAGAAATGCAAATCAAAACTACCTTGAGATATCATCTAACTCCAATAAGATTAGCCCACATCACAAAATCCCAAACCCAGAGATACTGCCATGGATGTGGAGAAAAGGGAACACTTCTACATTGCTGGTGGGAATGCAAACTAATATGTTCCTTTTGGAAGGATGTTTGGAGAATACTTAGAGATCTAAAAATAGACCTGCCATTTGATCCTATAATTCCTTTACTAGA
>CAUYON010104725.1:0-32158 GCA_963573935.1 Arctocebus calabarensis | reverse complement strand
CATTGAGGGTATAAGAAAAATGTTACACTGATTGCATTTGTTGGGTAAAGTCCCTCTTACAATCGTGTTTTGCCCCCAAAAGGTGTGGCACACACCAAGACCCCGCGGCCCCCCGCCCCCCGCGCGCCCACCCGACCAGCAGCGTGCCGCCAGGCGCCCGGGGGGTGAGGCCTTGGGGACTTGGTGTGTGCCACACCTTTTGGGTGCAAAACACGATTGTAAGAGAGACTTTACCCAACAAATGCAACCAGTGTAACATGGTTTCTTGTACCCTCAATGAATCCCCAACAATAAAAAAAAAATAAAAACCCATGCTTTGTTTCAGCTCTGAGCATCCATCGTGCTTAACCCACAAGGAGTGTTTTACAGATGTTTGCTGTTTACCATTAGACAAAAAGGTCTAGCTGGAGGCAAAACTTGAGAAAAAAAGTTTACTCACTGGCAAGGTTTAAAAAGGGGGTATGATTAGCACCTCAGATGCTCTGTTTTAAATGTTCTAGTCTATGATCTTTTCAATTCAACAATGCTACTCATTTCACTTGTTTTTCTGGTACTGAGGTTTGACAATACCCTATTAGATACTGAGGACATAAATTGAAGTTGGACTTTATTAATAATATTTCTTTCTTTCTTTCTTTTTTTGAGACAGTCTGACTAGGTCGCCCTCAGTAGAGTGCTGTGGCGTCATAGCTCACAGCAACCTCAAACAATTGGGCTTAAGCGATTCTTTTGCCTCAGCCTCCCAAGTAGCTGGATCTACAGGCACCTGCCACGACACTTGGCTATTATTTTGTTGCAGTTGTCATTGTTGCTTAGCTGCCCTGGGCCAGGTTTGAACCTGCCAGCCTCCCTGCATGTGGCTGGTGTTGTACAGGGGCCGAGCCTATTAATAATGTTTCTAATTTAAGAATCACATGATGTCTTTTCACATTTTTGCCCAGAATTCTGGGCAAAGAGCATACAGAGAATTGCTAGGAAAGGAGCATTATCTATCTTAATTTTTTTGAAAGTGGAAGAATAATAATCTTTTAACTCACAGGCAGAGCCCATTAAATTCCATACTCAGAAAAATAGATTGCTCAAATTAATCTATGACAACTAATTTGTGTATGGACAGAGCTAGCATTTTCATGTGTGGCAAAAGTCACCTAGTAACAAAAAGAGTAGTTTGTAAACTTGGAGATTAGGTTGACTTATAAATAAATATAGATGGAATGCCCTTTGCCCCATTATTTAATAATTGCTTGCATGTTTATTTCCCTCATTAGATCCTATGCTCTTGAAGACAAGGACCATGCAATTACTAATCACTACAATGGCTCCAAGAAGCATTTTGAGCATTTATGATATATCAGGCAAGGCATTGTGTTAATCCCTTTACATGTGTGATTTTATTTATTCCTTAAAATCACCCTATGAGGCAAGTAATACTTTTAGTTTTATATATGATATAAATGAATCTAAGAGAGGCTAAATAATTTGCCAAGATCATTCAGTTACCAAGTGGTAGAGTTGGGATTTGAACCCAGTGTCGTATTTCCAAAATCCATCCTTTCAGCCACTGAGCTTTATTGCCTCCTTTCTCAGTTACCATGGTGTTTCTCAGGATTTGACATATTGCCCTGCACATAGGGTGTGCACAGTACATATTTGCTGAGTCAAAGACATTAATATATCTCCATCATATTTCCACAATGTACATACGAGGTGCTGAATTAGTTAATTATGTAACTGGAAGAACTTTTTAAAATTTTCATATGGGGTATTAGTACTGAACTTGTATCTTTAACATAGCAAGATTATATAGTGAAGTAAGCAAGCCCACTCTAAGGAAATTTGATAAATTTGTATAAGAAAAAATATATATTTATTGCTCTTTTTTATAGCACCTTGAAATTAACAGACTAATTGTGGATTTCCTTACATGTTTCTTCTTTTCAGATTAACTAATCTAGGTTATATCACCATTTCTAGTTTTGGTTTTGAGATGCCAGGTATGCTTTTGAATTATTCAAGGGGCACAACAACAATGAAATTCATATGAGAATGCTATCCACACACGGATATCTTACTCTACTCCTATGGTGGATGATTACAATGGTGATGCAATATTTACAGATCTTCAATATGACTTTGTGACAAGTAATCCCTAAGAGACTTTCTTTTTCTATTTAATTAGAGATGCTATTTAACATTTTTAGGAAGAGCAGACAATAAATCTCATGAGTGACTTTTTTTTCTTGTTGTTTTTTTTTTTTTGTTGGGGAATCACTGAGGGTACAATGAGCCAGGTTGCACTGCTTGGTTTTTCTGGGTGAATGCCCTCTATTCATAGTGACCTGCCCCCCAAGAGGTGTGCTGTACACCAATGAGTGACATTTTTCTTTATGAAATAAATGGCTGTGTTGAATTACTTGGACATGTTTTTCGAAATGAATTAGAAATTGAAATTATATGGTATTATCTCTGTTTTCTCATAAAAAGATATATTAAGTAGACAGAACTCTCAGCTTTCCAGTAGGACAAATTCTAGAAGTTCTACTGACAGAAGGATCCCAGGGGTCTCTGTGAAGATGCAGAGGAAGGAGGAAAAAAGAGCAGGTGGTTCTGAGACAAGATAAAAGGTTGACTTTTCCTCCAAATGAGGACAATAAGAGTAATTTCTCCACCTTGTTCCTTCCTCCCATTGTTCCTTTCCTCCTTCTTCCCATGATGAAGGTTGGGAAAAGGATCACTGAATCCTGAGATCAGATTTTCTTGGACCACACATCTGAGGACTAAAGGTTGTTTTCTTCCTTCCAGCCTTTCCATTTACCATCAATTCAGTAATTCATTTATTGAAAAAATATTCATTGACCATCAGATTTGTGCCAGAAATTATGATGGGTGTATTGGACAGAGGGCAATTCAAAACATATTTCACCATCAACAAATTATTTCTTGAAACACTTCTTGAAGCAGTTTGGCTTGTAGTGTTCCTTACTTTATGCGGTATGCACCTTCAAGGAGCTCACATTTTATGAAGGACCCAGAAAACAAAAAGTAAAACAAATGAGCATGGTACCAACTTTCGCTTATTGCATGGAAAAAACAGAGTGGGTATCAGTAACCATTACACGTGACAGCAGCCAGTATTATAGGACGAAGAAGATCAGGGAAACTTCTTCATGGTGCTGTTTGAGCTAAGGCTTGAAGAATGAGAGAGAGTCAATTATGCAAAGAGCTAGGAAAAAGCATTCAAGGAGTACAGAACGGGCAATGAAGGGCCTTGACAGGAAAACAGATTGGAGTGTATGACCCCAGTGTGGCTGGAGTCTGTTTATAGAGCAATTGTGGAATGAGTTTGGAGATAAAAGCAGGAGTAAGACCAAGAAGGTCATGTTAAGAAAGGAGTTCAGACTTTTTATAAGTGTCTGGGGAGTCATTGAAGAGTGTGATCTGAGGAGGTGACTTGACCGAATGTACATTTTAAAAGAATCTCCTCACTTATTGTGTGCATATGGGGGATGAAAGGAGGTAATGAGGAAGAGGGAAAGCCACTCAGACTATTGCAGTAGCCCAGGTGACAGACAATGGAATAGATCAGGATGTCAAAAGTGGACTTGAGACATATTTGGAGATAGAACCAATAGGAAATGCCAATGGATTGGATGTTTGCGTGTTGGGCATCTGGGTGAATGGTGGGGCCATTAACTGAGATGAAGAAGACTAGGAGAGAGAGAATTGAGGGAGAAAAATAATGGCTCTGTTTCGGATGGGTTAAGTTTGAGATACTTTTCAGATATGCATGTGAAGACATCAGGTAGGCATTTGGAGCAGGAATTAGGATTTATGATGAGCATCTTGGGCTGGACACAAACTTTGGAAGAGCATTGACTTCCTGGTATTTAAAGCCAAGGTCCTGGATGAGCATGACTAAGGAAATGGTAGAAGAAGAAAAGAAGCCCCAAGAGTGAACCAAGAGCTAACCAAGGAGACTGAGAAGCAGAAGCAACTAAAGTAGGAGGAAAACAAGGAGAGCGTGCATCATGGAAGCCAAGATAAAATTATGCATCAATAACTTAAAAATGGCATCCTACTGAAAATGTCTAAAAGCACTGCAAAGAGAGAGTTTTCCAGCACTGATTGGCTACCTGGGCACAATAGTAGTTTATTAGGCTTCACCTCCTAACATCTTTCTTTGACATTCTGTCCTCAGATTCAAAGTCACTTCAATGGGTTGTAAAGTCGGTTGCAAAATCCCCCGCCCCCCGGCTACCCCAATGCAACCTTCAGTTCCTTGGAGACTATTTTAGCTGGATGTGGGTTCCATGAAATCAGCCTGGTGTCCATGGCTAACAGGCTCAAACTTCTCATTGCTTGCAGTCCTGCAGAGTGGGGTCCAAGAAAGCAAAGATCATTGCTGAAGGCGGCAATGTGAGCTACCACTGCCAAACTTTCAAGCCAAAAAGACTGAAGATTTTTGCATGTGTATTTATTTTACCAAAATACAAATTATCTTATTGTGTTCTTCTTCATATATTTATCTTACAAGGAGCAGATCTGATGTTTTTTTTATCATTGGGGAATCATTGAGGGGACAAAGAACCAGGTTACATTTGTTACGTGAAGTCGCTCTTATGATTGTGTCCCACCCCCAAGAGGTGTGTCACACACCATGACCCCCCCCCCCGCACCTGCCTCCCTCACAAGGAGGAAATTTGAATCTTCATTTTCTTTATGTGTTCAAGGGATAAGTTTTGTTTAATTAAATGTTCTTGTTATCTGAGGGTTATTTAATTATTTTTTGTATTTCATTTAAGAAAAGTCTGAACATGGACAGACATGGCCAAGATCTCAACAGATCTTACTGTGTAGGACCTTTATAACTGTGATAATCGAAAGAGTAAACTTCCTTTGTAATATAAAAATAATGGTATTTAACCCCCAACATTAGAGCATTTCCTTCATTGTAATGAAAATATGAGACCAAAGTACCAATAGTTATGTATCTATCTGTATAAAATGCACACACACAAACACACACACAGACGCTACACATATGTTAAAGATCGCTCCTTTCTTGATAGTTCTACTATTTTAAGAACTTTAAGGGAAAAAGAAGAGTCCTTGTTTGGGTGTGTTATTTATAAACATTATCTGTGGAGCACAAAAGAAGTAAATTTGCCAGGGGAAGAGATGACATAATACTGAAAGATAAGAGGCAGCTGATGGCTGGTGGAGGGAAAATGGCGCCGTTCCATCCGTTGTTATATAAACTGCTTGCAAAACACCTTGTTCTTCTGTCCATCAGACATAAAATAAGTATCATAGACAAAGAAATATAAAACGAGTAAAGGCCCAAAGAAGAGAATTTTTTTATTGTACTTCATTGACTAGATGTTTGCTGACGGGTGCTATCGAAGCAAAATTAACCCATTCAGTTTTTAAACTACAGTAAAATCTTATGTGAGGAGCACCAATGAGCCAGAATTCTCAGCCTATCTAGTTTTGTTCTGCACTTAGGGGAAAAAAGTCAGAGGTTAAGAGAAAAGGGAATTTCCACAAATTCCCTCGGAAGGATTCGAGTTCTACTTTAGAAGTATCAGTTTCTTTGTCTTTTTTTTAATAACAGAGCTAAGTGGAAATTTATAGGCCTTTACTTATTGTTCACAGAGCATTAATTTTACTATGCTTTTCAAAATCTACCACCAGGAACTGGGGTTGGCTGAATCAAACAATATTTGTAGCATACCCTGGAAATCCTGTCCTCACCTCTATTTTTGATATTGGATTTTCTCATAAAATCCACAATAACTTTTAGTAACAGCCTTGTTCCAGAAGATAAAACAGATCTTTAGTATTTGTAGATTTGGGGGGGTCATGAAAGATAATGAGGCAGCCAGAATTTCAGTGAGGCTGCTTAAGGATTACTGCAGGTAGATTAAGAACTTTTTTCCCCTGGTTAATTCAATTCAGCATTTAATGTCTCTCTTTTTTTTTTTTTTTTAACCTTCTGCCTGCAGGGCAAAGTTACTTTCTCTTTAGGTGTCTCATTCAAAAGGCTTTGATGTATTTTATAGTCAAATTGCATTTGTTAGTTTGGGAAGCTGCCTTGCATTTTTAGAATATGTGTATAATTATAAAACACTTTTGTAGAAACTAAGAGGCTGGTTTTCTTGAAACTACAGGAATGGCACAAACCCAGAATGTTATACCTCTGACCTTTACCTTGCCTTACTAAAATGCATGACATATTTCACAGTGGTTAGAATGGTATATGAAACATGGATTATTTGTTGCTATGGCCTAAATATGGTTTGTCCTCTCCGTAATCCATGCTAAATTTTGATTGCTATCCTGGTGGTGTTGGGAGGTGGGGCCCAACGGGAGGTGTTTGAGTCATAGTGGGGGCACTGTCCTTGTGATTAGATTAATGCTGTCTTGTGGGACTGAGTTCTCACTTTCAAGAGACTGCGTTAGATACCACTAGAATGGATTCTTCCAAAGCAAGATTACCCCTCAGGTTTTGTCTTTGATGCTCAGGCTTGTTTCCTTTTCTGCTTCTCTGCCAGGTTAGGACACAGCATGAAGCCCTCAGTAGAAGCCCACCAGATGCAGCCGCCTGATCTTGGACTTCCAGAACTGTGAGCCACAACAAACTTCTTTCCTTTATAAATTATGCGGTCTTGGGTATTCTGTTACTGCAACAGAGAACTGACTAAGACATTTGTCATATACAAGAAAAAGATTCCAGTCCAGTGCTGCAAACTCGCATTCCGAAAAAAAAAAAAAGAAAAGGAAAAGTTGCTAGAATTACCAAAACGTGGCACAGAAACAGGAAGTGGGCATGTGCTGTTGGGAAAATGGCATTGGTAGACTTGCTGGACAGGGGTGTCACACACTTTCAATATGTAAAACATGCAATATCTGAGAAGTGCACCAAAGCAAAAGGTAATAAAATGAGGTATGCCTGCATATTGCACAGCTATACTTTTAAATGTATTTTACAAGTAGAATTAATGCTTCATGAATAACAAATCTGTTGAAAACTCAGAAAACCATGTCAACTGATGATTCACATTGGTGCTTGCTGTCTAGAACTTTTGCATTTAAAGGGACTGTTTTATTTGACATAGCACAGACTCAGTGAAGGAAACAGGTGCGGTTTGAAAAAAGGGGCAAGATAGCCATGAGAAAGCTACTTATAATCTTTGCTCTGGAATCTTCCTCCGTTTACAGAAGTTTCTTTATCGTCTATGTTAGAGGGCAAGTGGTAAGAAATGAAATAATTACTTTGTGGCAAATTTCATTAAGGAAGAATCTAAGGGAGTGGTTCAGGACTAGGTTTAAAAAGATGACAATAGCAGGCTGAATTGCAACCTCAGAACCTCAAGAAGCAAAAAGGGAGGGCCTTTTATTTGTCTTATATCCGGGACACTGTAGATGATTAACTATTTCTACCATATAAGAGGAGAAGGTATTGGAGGAGAAACCAGGTAGCTTTGCAGATCTCTCATATTCGGCCAGGTGCAGTGTCTTGCGCCTATAATGCTAGGCCGAGGCGAGAGGACTGCTCGAGCTCAGGAGTTCAAGACCAGCCTAAGCCAGAGTAAGGCCCGTCTCTATTAAAAAATAGAAAAAATTCATCTGGATATACCTGATATTAAAATAGGAAAAAATACATTATTATAAAGGGAAATGACAAACATATTTCACTTATAAATGAGGATGCAATATCCTAAACTACATTTTAACAAGTTGAATTAAAAATTAATGTTCAAGTAATGTACATTTTGTGGTCAAAATTAAATCCAATTTACGTGAGAATTAGTCACTATTTTCTTTTCTTATCCAGATAAAGTAGAATGATTTTGAAGTATTTCTTCTTTTTCTATTGTTTATAAGATTTGACATGATCTGTTTTTTGAAATTCTTTTATTTTTATTTATAGATATTAGTTGTCTATTTTTTGAGACTTTGGAAAAAATAATAAGAAGTTAACTGATGACTCCATACTGAGCCTCAGAGTCACAGCAGTCTATGATAGACATACTCTTTTTTTTTTTTTATTAAATCATAGCTGTGTACATTAATGCAATGATGGGGTACCATGTGCTGGTTTTATATGCAATTTGAAATATTTTCATCAAACTGGTTAACATAGCCCTCATGGCATTTTCTTAGTTATTGTGTTCAGGTATTTGTATTTTGTGTGACTGTTACTTTTTTTGCATTATTATTAGTGCTCAATATTTCATTGCAGTGATCATCTGATTTCTTTTCTGAATGTATTTATCTTCGTTCGTTCTTTATGAGGTTTTTGTTTCTAGTCCTTATCTTAAACATTGTTATTGTTATTAAATTTTAAGCCTTTTTAATTTGTGAAGGCAAAAAGTGGAAACCAAATAAACACATGTATATGTATAGAGAAAATAGAAAAAAAATTAGCCAGGCATTGTGGCACATGCTTATAGACCAAGCTACTTTTAGGAGGCTGAAGTAGGAAGATTGCTGGAACCCAGGAGTTTGAGGTTGCTACGAGCTAGGCTGACACTCTAGCCTAGGCAACAGAGTGAGACTCTGTCTCAAAAAAAAAAAAAAAAAAAAAGCATTTCATATTTGGTGCTTGCATTACATAGAAGTCTTCTTGTTCGAAGTGATCTAAAAAGAAGAATAAGCTGAAAAAGTCAAAGTCCAGAATTGCAAAATGATTGTGTCATAAACCTGATGCTCACCAAAGCTTTGCTGTAGTGGGCAAGCCGTCTTCCTTTAGCATGTGCCACTAGAGTTCCAAGTTGTCTTACTTACGTAAAGGGATGGTGTTAGCTGTTGAGTGGAATTTTCTGTTCTCGTTTGTTTGTTTTGTTTTTCAGCCCTTGAAAGTCAATTCCTATAGCTAAAAACAAAAGGAACTTAGTAGACCATACCTTAAATTTACAAAGGAAGTCATGACTGAGCCCAGGCACCTGCCTCCAGCCAGGCAGAACCAGCTTTTAAATTTTTTTTAGAAATGAGGTCTTGCTATTTTTCTCAGGCTGAGCTCAAACTCATGACCCTCTTGCCTCAGCCTGACGGAGTCGCTGGGACTAGAGGTGTGCACCATCATGCTTGGCTTGACAGTGCTTGCTGAGCTGAATATTCAGCTTACCCACCTGCCCTGCTGATTTTCAGGTGGCAGGAAGAGCATCAGGAACTGATGGTAAGGGCAACCCGTGACTTTCCCATGAAAGATGGAAGATGGGTTTTGGCTGTTCCCAAAGGGGTTGAGTTGGACTGAGGTCCTACACAGTAAGATCTGTTGAGATCTTGGCCATGTCTGTCCACGTTCAGACTTAGTTACATCACTGATTATAACTAACCAAGGTAAGAAGCACATCTCACTGGGTCAAGAGACAGTCACTGTTTCTCCTCCCCTTCTGGAGAGAAGGGTGTGCTCACCCTAGAAGGGTAACTGGGGAATATGAAAACCATGGGAGAACAAGGTGGTAAGCTTTAAAACAAGTAAAAGACTGGAGTGGCGAGAAGACTGCTGCCTTAAAAACTGCAGTGAAGTGGTTCTAATGGCTAACAGTGATTACAAGGTTTTGCCATAAAAATGAGTCCCGAGGGGATTGCTAGAACACGGTTGGTAGCAATTACTCTAAGATGAAAATTATTTCATATTTATAGTGGACCAGTTGACATTTGCACTTAAAAGCATATCTGAATAATCCACTCCCATGGTGCACATGTGTGTGTGTGTGTGTTTAAGCAAGAGCTGAGACTCCAAGGAAGCAATTTCAGCAAAGCACCCTTTGAGGTTATTTTGCTCTACCCACTCTATCCTTTCCTTTTCTTCCATCCATATCTAATTTGGCAGCAATTTTTAAAGCAATTTGCATCTAACGAGTCTTTCCGAAGGGATTCAAGTTTTCGTAAGAAAATTTCTTTTTGCGCTAACCCCATTGCCGTATGCAAAATGGTAGAAACAAAGTTTAGATGCTAACCAACTGATTCTTGGGAGCTATACGACCTGAGCAGCAAGTGCAGAAGTGAGGGACACACATAGGTCACTACAAAAGTTTTGAGACAGACTGTGTTCTGGTCCATTATTTCACTTCCAAGAAACGCAGCCTACAGCGTCCTTTCTGATTCACCTGTGTAAGTTTCAACTCGCTCGGTTTTTCAGTGTTTCTGGGAGGGCTTCGCAATCCTGGATTGAGAAGAATGCTTATTTCATGTAAGAGTCCTCACTTCTGGCGATCATCAAGGTACAAGAAATAAAACCGCCTGGACTGCAAGCGGCAGGAAACAGCATCCACCGTCTCCAAGCAATAGAAAAGAATGTAGTCCCTCTCTGAAGATTCTTAAACATAGCTACCTCTGGTTTGAACTGCTTTCTCTACAGATTTCAAACCACAATTTAATCAGCCTCATGCAGTATGCAATAATGTGTTAATGTTGAAATTTTATGTGTGTTGATCCCTCTAGTAAAGAAAGCTGATATTAAGAGAGCACATTCTGACGCATGCCTATTATTTCCAGTCCTCATCCAGGAGTCTCCTTATTAGAGCTATTATCTTAATTTTACCTAGAATAGCTGTTCATTATTTCTAAGAATCTGTTTTTTTTCCAGGTCCCATTCTGTGGGAGCAGCAGAAATCTAATCTCAATTATAGGCTTTCCTGCCAAGCACATTAATTACATATGTAATCTTACCAAGAGATTGGAAATGGGAAAACTCTGATCCTGAGCATTCTCTGTCCTGGCTTTTTCTCACCCAGCAGGTCTGTTATTGTGGCTCAGTGGTGTAGACATGGGAGTTATTCTGCTCCATTCTCATCCACAGGGCATGGAGATGGCACCTCCCTACAAGGCCGCAGGGCAGCACCTGCCTGGGTTCACCATGAATCCATCTTTCAGAACTGGGAGCAGCAGTTGGCAGGGCTGACTCACCGAGGCCTGGGCTCCCTTCTCTCCTCTTCTGACTTCCTTCAAACAATTGAAAATCTTTGCTGAAAGTCTCGTTCCTCTCAGATCTTCAGTTCTCACTCATGATATTCTCAAACACTTTTGTTCCTAGTTCTTGAGAGTGTATGCTTTTTTTTTTTTGAGACATAGTCTCAAGCTGTCTGTCTCCCTGGGGTAGAGGGCTGTGGCATCACAGCTCACAGCAACCTCCAACTCTTGGCCTTAAGCAATTCTCTTGCCTCAGCCTCCCAAGTAGCTGGGATTACTGGCACCCGCCACAACACCTGGCTATATTTTTGTTGCAGTTGTCACTGTTATTTAGCTGGCCCAGGCTGGATTCGAACTCACCAGCCTTGGTATACGTGGCTGGAGCCCTACCCACTGAGCTATGGGAGCCACCGAGAGTGTATGCTTTTGAAACACAGAAGCCAAGAAGAAATTTGCAGGCTTTTTGATTTCTCCCTTACCACAACTCTTGCCTGAGAATGGGAAGAGACTAACTATGAATAAAGTTGGGGGTGAGGGTGGGAAAGGAGGAAATAGCTGGAAAAAAAGAACATAGGCTAATATCTGAATACAACTGTCAAAATAACTTCCCTCCTCATATCATTTGCACATTCAACATGGCTAGCCTTCCCCCTGCCCATCAAGTTTGCAGACCAGGATACAATTTGGGGTCCTGTACTGCTAAGTACTTTCACGGGCTTAGTTTCACTAACCCCCTCATGTACTGCCCAACTGGAACACTAGAACTTTAATGCCAAGAATACCAAGTTGTCCAGTGATGGCTCTGTCTCCAAGTTGCTTTTGGAATCACTGCTCAATTATTTTCTTCACTTTTTTTTTTTGATGATGAGACTTAAATGTCTAAACTCCAGACTTCTCACCATGTGTTCCATTTTATCAGACTGACCTAGGTCGTTGTCTTAATCCCAGCTCCTTATTCCATAAATTATCCTCTCTCTATGGTAAGCAGAATAATGGCCATTCCTTCCTGGATAAGTATACTCTGATCACCAGAAACTGCAAATATATTATGTTAGTGGAATTAAGGGTCTCTTAAAATAGGGAGATTGTCCTGGATTATGTAAGTGGGCCCAATGGAAGCACAGGGTCCTTAAAAGTAATAGGGGAGGAACAGAACAGAAGGTCAGAGTGATGTGTGTGATGTGAGAAGGATTCCACCCACTGCTGCAAGATGGTGGAAGGTCCCACAAGCCGAGGAATGTGGGCTCATGAAAAGACTGAAAAGGCAAGGGGACAAGATTTTCCTAGAGTTTCCAGCAAGGACCATAGCCCTGTCCCTATCAACACCTCAATTTTAGTCCAGTGAGGTTTATTTTAGATTTCTGACTTCTAGAACTGTACGATAATAAATGCTGTTGTTTTCAGTCCCTAGGTTTGTAGTATTTTGTTACAGCCCACACCTGGCCTTCAGAATCTTTGAAATGAGACTTTGGATCTTGCCAGGGCTCTTACCTGAAGATGGTTTTCTCAGGCACCTCCCTTATGTCTTCCTGTGTGATATGTCCTCACGCTCTGTACCCAGTAGAATATCCCACTATCCTTTGAGTCTATTTTGCTGTCCTCGTTCCTGTTTTCATCTGGAAATTTCCAGAAACTATAGGCAGCTTTCCCTGAAACTTGGTTAACAATTCTGACATGCAGCATAGTCCATTTGCTATCTCGGCATCCAACATATCTAATCTGTATCCACTTGACTTTGTAAATTGATTATGTGATACCTGTCAATACAGATTATAGTCTTGACTGTCCTTTTCAAATACACAGTAAAACTGTTGCTGGACCAAGGAGTCCATCTGTCTGTCACCTAAGCCAACCAGTGGAGAAGTGGATGAGAGATCAGCAGTTTCACTTTTATTTATGGAAAAGCCAGCATTTCTGGAGAGCAGCAGGGATAGCTCTCCAAAGAACTGTTCTGTTTTCCTGTTTCTTATGGTTATTTTTATACCCTTACATCAAAAGCATACAGTAGCAATGTTATTAATCATCACAGTATACATTAAACAGATTCTCCCTCTTACAGGTTTCAAAGTCAAAATATCCCTTGTTTTCAAATACTATCTTCAAAGTATTTTTAGTTAGATTAAATTTACAGCCATTCAACACTTCACTGGGTGCACAGAGTGCCCTGGGTTCTCGACTGGTACCGTGGAGTCTCATTCCTCAACTTATCTATGACAGTAGGCCTTGAAGGTGGATAAACAATCTCCTGATGTGGCACATAGCCTCATTTGGCTTTATTGGGGCTTGTCTAGCAGTGCCACAAATTTAATGGTTATTTAGGATAACAAGCGGCTGCCATCAGAACCTCCGTAGTTGACTACCTCCCTACATTGACCACCTCTTTCAGTTGACCTGATTTCCATAGACTGGACATGCGCCACATGTATGTATCAGGCTGTATAGTCCCTGCAGTGGTCAACTTATACTCTACTGTAATTACCTTGAACCCTCGTCTCCCTTAACCCCAAGAGTTGCTAATATCTTGTTTTCATCTCTGTTAATTCCCTATGGTTCTAAATCAAATATCACAGTAGGGAAGAACATGGGAACCAAATAGTTCCTTTCTTCTGGACATGTAAATTACCTGTACGAAAATGACACTTTTATTTTTTACTTTTTGCAGGCAGCCTTTTCTTTTATTACATTCTCTCTTAATTACATTTCTCTTGTTAACTTCCCCCCAAGCGGATATAACTATTGACTTTCATTTTTTTACACAACTTGGACAGAATCTTGGCTGTGTTAATTAGCACTTTCACATAGTTCCCAATTTCATATGATTTTTCTTATAGCTGTAGAATTTTGTGTTATACAGGTCTGCACAATATTTAGTGAATTCTGTAAAAATTAGTAGCAAAGAACAAGGCTGCCTGTGCTGCTTCATTATTAATTCTGGCCTTCTGAAAAAGGCTTCCACTACTTAAATAACAATGTTTGGAGAGATTTTGGTGGCCTCAATGATAGTTAAAGCACAGGGACTTTTAAATCACATGATTTCCATCATTTAATTCTTGTTTCTTGTCACAAACGAGCAGATAATTGGTAGTTTCAATGCTAAAATCACTCAAAGAATCTATCATTAAACTGACGGCATTATTTTAGTCAATTTAATAAATGGCGCATGGCTTCTGTTGCTATTTGCATTTCTAACTTAGCAGATTGGTGGAAGGGCTATTCGGATAGGATGCAGTCTTGAAAAGCGGATTCAGAAGCGAGTTTCTGCCACAAGTCAATACTTCCCTTCTTACTCTTAGCTGATTGCCTTGTCTTCTAATCACCAAAAAAAAAAAAAAAAAATCGAAAGAACTGAGTGTTCTAGAAAGATAAAGAATGGAATGCGCTCATGGATTTGGCAATTAGGAGATCCCTGGTCACTTTATATAATGCAGTTTGCTAGCGACAGAAGCCGAATTGCTATGGGGTGAGACATGAATGGAAAGTGAGAAAGCTGAAGTAGCCACTGGGAAAGATAAGCAGAGGTGAGACAGGAAGAGACTTGAAGGTATTTATTGGCTAAGGAGGAGGAGCCAGCAGAAAGGGAGAGCCTTTCAAGGGAGGTTGTGGCTGAAGGAGCAGGATCCTCAGGAAAAGGAGACCAGTACTTGCGGTTCAGGGCTACAGCAGGAGGTCTGCGTGGCTGTTAACAAGAGGAGGGAACCAGCACTTTCTAAGCCTGGAAGACACTAGTTAAGGATGGGCACGAATAAAGATGTGTTCATAGGGATGCTGGGCTGAGAGTTGAAGAACCATTCTCTTCTCCACAAAGAAAGAGGCTTTGTTGTCTGCTGAGAGTGGGGGAGGTCATGGATTGAATAATGGCTTGAGGAGAACAGTGAAGATTTACAGTGTTCACAGGAAAGAGAGAGACAAATATGAGAAAGGACAAGTGAAATAATCACAGGATGCACTGGGTGCCCAACTGTGGCTGTGTGATGCGTGCCAGCCGTGCTCAGCCTCTGGGTGTAGAAGCAGAGAATACAAATTATGGTGATAATCCCGAGGTTGGTTTTTTTCAGGATGGAAACAATTTTAGGACAGGGGTGTAAAGGAATGCAAGGTAAGGGTTTAGACTGGAAAGAGAAGGAACGGGAGTCATGAGTGAGATGATAGTCCAGGGGAAAATGGAAGGACAAAGAGCATCTTCATTTGACACTGACAATGACCTTTCACATAGTTTAATCAGGCAAACTTTGAACATGAGAAATCTGAGGTTTTTTTTTTTGTAGAGACAGAGTCTCACTTTATGCCCTGGGTAGAGTGCCGTGACATCACACTGCTCACAGCAACCTCCAGCTCTTAGGCTTAAGTGATTCTCTTGCCTCAGCCTCCCGAGTAGCTGGGACTACAGGCGCCCGCCACAGCGCCCGGCTATTTTTTTGTTTTGCAGTTCGGCCGAGGCCGGGCTTGAACCCGCCACCTTCGGTATATGGGGCCAGCGCCCTACTCACTGAGCCACAGGAGCCGCCCCTCAGGACTTCTCAATCTAGTTATCTCCAAGGTCACCTCCATCTGAGGCACCATCTATTCCTTATCTGGCCTTTCACACCTGCAATCACAGCCCCATTGCCCTGAAAACACCAGATCATAGTGGTAGAACAAGAGTAGTGTCTACTAATGGAGCTCAGACAAGCTTCTAAGTCAACTGTGAAAATAGTATAAAAACCATCACACCTGCTCCCAAGTATCACTGTTCATCAGTGCTGGGAGGGGGAGGGCTCTTGCCACACCTGCATCTCATTGCCTTGATGCCAGAACCCAATCATAGGACAGCCTGAAGTGCTAATGCCCCTAGAAGCAGCCCTCAACCTGTAACAGATGGGGAGATGATTGATTGAATAACCTTACTTCCTTTCTTCCCACTCAGAGGTAACCTGGTGCATTGCTCTTCCCACTCAGAGGTAACCTGATGCATTTGCTCTTCTTCAGTGGGAGATTGAGACCAGTTGCCCACACTGGGTAACTGGCTTGATGACATACCCTTTATCACCTTCTACCTCTTCCTTGTCTCAGAGGTTCCTAAGATCACCTCCCATGTAAACTACTTCCTGATGCTTAGTTCCTTGTCAAGAGCCTAATTTCAGGAGTGCCCAAGCCAAGACACTCAGTAACACTGACCCTCCCTATACATGTGTTAACATTAATCCCTCCTGGCATGATCGTCTTTCTTGAGACTGCGATTTTGAACTAATATTTCTCTGTAGTCTAGGCAGTTTCTCAGCTGAGGCAACTTCCTTTCAGCCTGAGATTTTCTTTCTTTGGAAACTCTAAACCTAAGGTGTCTAAACCAGTCTCTAAATTTATCCACACATGCTGGGGAGCCAGCCAGAAGATATTTTCCCACAGCTCTCTAATCACTTTGGGTTTCCAAGAATTCTTTACTCATGGTCTTCATTTACATTTAGTGACTTGAATTCACAGTAAACCTAAAGCTGGTTCTGGCTGCACAGACCTGTTGCTGGACCCCCAATTAGCCTCTTAGAGGTTGTCAAAGAAACCACTGTTTTTCAACATGTGCAGTCAAGGATCTGGCCTCTTATCATTGCGTCTGTTAGAGTTCTCGCAGATCTTACTACCTTTCTATATAAACCACAAATTGTTTCTCTGCAGTGCCCCAAAATTGCTCCCCAAAAAGCATTTCTACCCAGCATTGTTGTCCTTTCCTCAGGAAATAACAGATACAGGAAAATCCACTGGTTTTCCTAAATGAATCTCAGGAAGATTATCATGATTTACTTCTTTCTAAATATTAATATTTCAGGATAGTTTCATCATTACTGTCATGAGTTTACTTACTCCATCCCCAGTCAGGGAAAACCATGTAGCTTATAAATGTACCCGGCACCTTGGAAGGAGAAAAGTATAAAATCACATTTTAGTTTTCTAATTGCCCAGAAGAAAGTCTAACAGCTTGAAACAAGCTTTAAAACAGGCTCTTTTTCCTAGCACTTAGTGCAGAATTTAAATTGCAGACTACATATATACAATTAGATGTAGGCTTATACTCATCCACTCAGAAAACCCCCTTAAGAAATGTGTCTCTTAAGTAAACCCTTCCATCAAGAAGTGTAAGGTGGGGCGGTTCCTGTGGCTCAGCGAGTAGGGTGCCGGCCCCATATACCGAAGGTGGCGGGTTCAAGCCCGGCCTCGGCCGAACTGCAAAAAAAAAAAAAAAAAAAAAATAGCCGAGCGCTGTGGCGGGCGCCTATAGTCCCATCTACTCGGGAGGCTGAAGCAAGAGAATCGCTTAAGCCCAAGAGCTGGAGGTTGCTGTGAGCAGTGTGACGCCACGGCACTCTACCCAGGGCGATAAAGTGAGACTCTGTCTCTAAAAGAAAAAAAAAGAAGTTTCAAATACTTCCCCTTCCACTCCAGACTTAACACCACCAATTTACTCATCTCTCCATGAAAGAAAGAATAAAGAAGATCATTTCTTCCCTGGTCATCTAGAGGTTGGGGGGTGGGGGAGAAATCACTCCTAAGATTCCTTCCAGCCCTAACATTCTAGACTCCTGTGAGAAATCTCAAAGGCTTTGAAGAGATTGCAGATACGTGACCTTTTGTTCAAGTAAGTTCTGGGAAGGAGCTAGGAATGTCAGCTGTTAGAAGGGAAAGAAGCCCTGGAACTTTTTTTAAACTATGAAAGCTTCTTCTTTGCACGGTACGCTAGCCCAGAGGCATTCCCCAATTAATGTCCTCTCTATTTATACTCTGGGAACCCTATCTAAATTTAGACTCCATGCAAACCTTTGCATGGTGACGGGGTCTAGTCCTCCTGGTACTCTTTCCCTCCAGTTACACAAGTGAGAAGCCTGGGCCAGAAACTGCTCTGCACTGTCACCAATTATTGTATAGAATAGGCTTAGAGTTTCGGTGGCCATATATTGAACTCAAAAGTAGAACTTGTGATCTGACACAGGTCTGATGAAGAGATAGATTATTTTGCAATTTGATTGGTCCCAAGAAATCTCCAGTCTTGTAGGAAACTGAAGGAACCAGTTAGCAGTTTGGACTGGAAGATCGTGACAGAACCAAGGTTTTTATTTTTAGAGATTGAATCTCACTGTGTTGCTGCATCCTAGCATTGAACCCCTGGGCTCACTTGATCCTTCTGCCTCAGTCTCCCAAGTACCAGGGACTGCAGATCTGTTCCACCTGGCCACACTAGAACCAAAGATTTCACACACAGTCAAGCTGTCTTCCTAGTGCACACAGCCTACTAGAAATGTCTCGATTAATCAACCAAGAACTGAGTAAACTTCCACAAAAAAACATATAATGAACATTCAATACATCCTATTGTAGAACTACTGAAAAAAAACAAGTGTTGGGGAATAGAAGATAGTAGATAAACAAAATAGAAACAATGCAACTAAAATAATGTGAGGAGAAGAGATAAAAGAGAAAATTTTTAAAAATGATTCTTACTATAAAAGAATCTGATCTTAAATGAAAGTACTGTAGAAGGTTAGTTTTATGAAGGAGAACCTGAGGTTCTAGAAAAGCATTTAAAACAAAGATATTTATTGGCTCGGCACCTATAGCTCAACCTGCTGGGGCACCAGCCACATACACTGGAGCTGGCGGGTTTGAATCCAGCCCAGGTCTGCCAAACAACAATGACAAATATAACCAAAAAATAGCTGGGCATGGTGGTGGGCACCTGTAGTCCCAGCTACCTGGAAGTCTGAGACAAGAGAACCACTTTAAGCCCAAGAGTTTGAGGTTGCTGTGAGTTGTGATGCTCTCTACCCAGGGTGACAGCTGGAGGCTCTATCTCAAAAAAAACAAACAAACAAACAAAAAACACAGCTATGATTTAATGAACAAAATAAAAAAAAAGATATCTATTAAAACTAATACTACAAACTTTCCTAAATACTAAATGTTTTGAAAACAGTAAAGAAGCGTAGTAAATATAATGTAAACAATAATTAGAACACTAAATAAAAAAAAAAGTTGAAGAGTCCAAGATACATTAAGTGAAAAAAAGTAAAATGCTAAAGAGTATAGGTAGTATGCTAGCTTTCGTGTAAGAAAAAAAAAAGAGGGAGAAAAGAAAAAGAAAAAATATATATATCTATATATATATATTTAATCGATGCAAAAAGAAACACAAGGAGAATAATCAGAAAATAATAAAACCTGCCAGGTACAAGAAGTGGAAGGAAATGGGGAGGATGAATGGGAAAGAGAAGTATTTTTCTCTAAGGGTAGTTTTGATTTTGCAAAGCATGTTTTTTTATTTTTTGTTTTTCTTGCCGTTTTTGACCAGGGCCAGGTTTAAACCCCGCCTCCAGTATATGGAGCCAGCACCCTACTCCTTAGAGCTAGAGGCGCTGCCCATGATTTTGCAAAGCATGTTAATATTTCATACATTCAAATAATAAAATTAAATCAACAGGAAGGGATGAGATCTTAAAACTGAGTTCCAACAGGGACAAAAGAACCCAACTATATTTCTTTCTTTTTTTCTTTTTTGGAGACAGAATTTCACTATGTTGCCCTCGGTAAAGTGCCAACTCTTGGGCTCAAGCAATTCTCTTGCATCAGCCTTCCGAGGAGCTGGGACTACAGGCACCCACCACAACACCCGGCTATTTTTAGAGATGAGGTCTCGCTCTTGCTCAGGCTTGTCTCAAACTCCTGAGATCAGGCGATCCGCCTATCATGGCCTCCCAAAGTGCTAGGATTAGAGTGAGTCACTACACCTGGACCAACCCAACTATATTTCAAGTGGATAACATAACCAGGTAAAGGGGAGGAGACCAATAAGTGAATTTGAACACAATATTTTGACCTTAACACTCATAGGAAAGGAGCCAGTGAGGGAATAGCAAACAAATCCTGAACTCTTTTTATAATAATTAGGTTCATTTTTCACAGTAGTATAGATATAACAATTCTGAATTTATTTTATATTTATTATAGGATTGAATAAACATGATCATGTTTGAGGAAGCCAGGGTTCTCACGGAAGAGGAAAGAAGGTACAATCATGGAAAGGAGAGAAAAAAGGAAGATTTCTGTGGTGTTGAATTGACATTGGAAGGCTAAGTGTGAATTCATGATTTCTAACACAAATGAGCGTGCCAATAGCACAGATCTTAGATCACTGATAATAGCAGTGGCATCATCAAACTAGAGGGCAAGATGGTGTTGAAAACCATTAACATGGCTCGGCGCCTGTGGCTCAACGGGCTAAGGCGCCAGCCACATACACCTGAGCTGGTGGGTTTGAATCCAGCCCGGGCCCACCAAACAACAATGACGGCTGCAACCAAAAAATGGCCAGGCATTGTGGTGGGCGCCTGTAGTCCCAGCTACTTGGGAGGTGGAGGCAGGACACTCGCTTGAGCTCAGGAATTGGAGGTTGCTGTGAGCTGTGATGCCACAGCACTCTGTCCAGCGTGACAGCTTGAGGCTCTGTCTCAAAAAAAAAAAGAAAACCATTAACATGGATCCACACTTCACACTATAAATGAAGACAAATTCCAGGTGAATTAAGTAACTATATGTGAAAGGTTAAACCCATAAAGCAAATAAGAAAAGAAAATGTATGAAAATATCTCATAAAGTCAGTGAAGGAGTTCTTTAAAAAAAAAAAAATTCCAATTCCATCCATTCTTTAATTAAAAAAAAAAACAAAAAAACTTCACCAGTAGCAAGAATCCAATGTACTCAATTCTAATATGAAACCAGTAGATGAGCTAATACCCACATAAGACAAAAACTCAAATCAATTCAGGTGTGGGGTGGGAACCAGGGAACCAGGAGAGGGAAGGAGGGAGGGAGATGGGTGTGCTCCCACTTAATGGGCACAATGTTAGTGTGTATGGCACACCTCTTGGGGAAGGGGCACAATTATAAGAGGGACTTTACCTAACAAATGCATTATAACCTAATTCTTTATACCCTCAATTAACCTGAAACAACCAAAAACAACAAACCAGAGTCTCACTCTGTAACCCTATGTAGAGTGTCTCAGGGTCATCATAGCTCATGGCAACCTCAAACTCAAGAGATCCTCATCCTCCAGAGAAGCTGGGACTACAGGCCCCTTCACAACACCTGACTAGCTTTTCTATTTTTAATAGAGACCATGTCTCTCTCCTCCTCAGGCTGGTCTCCAACTCCTGAGCTCAAGCAATCCACCTGCCTCAGCCTCCCAGAGTGCTAGGATTAGTGAAGGAGTTCTTATTCCTTGTTTTAGGTTCATTTGTTTGTTCTTGTTTGTGTCCCACCCTGTGCCCTGAGCAGAGTGCAATGGCTTCATAGCTCACTGCAAGCTCAGACTCAGGCTGTGGGCACCTGTTGCCTCAGCCTCCCTAAACCACTGGGATTACAGGCACTCGCCGTGGCGCTTGGCGGGGTTTTTCTCTTTTTTAATGAGTTGGGGGTCTTACTCTCACTCAGACAAGTCTTGACCTCCTGAGCTCAAGCAATTCTCCTGCCTCAGCCTATCCTCCCATAGTGGGGGATTATATAGGCGTGAGCCACTGCACCTGGCTGGGACTAGAGATATTAATTATAGCTCTGAATAAAGCTTAACAAGAATCACAGCAAACACATGACTCTGAGTTCAATTAAGTATTATTACCCTTTAAACATTCTGAATTCAGTAACTGCATGCTAATCAAGGGGAGTGTTTGGCCCAACCCACGGGATTCTGGGAAGATAGCTCACACCTCTGTCTGGGAGAGCTGAATCATAAAAGGTCACCGCCCTATCTTGAGTTCAGTCCACACCTTCCTGTCTAATGGCAGTGTTTTTTTCTGCTGGATTATTCTTTGGAGGAGCTGGGGAAAGGGCAGAAGAACCAAGATAAGAAACCTGAGCCTTGGCTACGTGCCCTGTAGCTCAGTGGTTAGGGCACCACATACACTGAAGCTGGTGGGTTCAAACCCAGCCCGGGCCTGCTAAACAACGACAACTACAAAAAAAAAAAAAAATTGCCAGGCGTTGTGGAGGGCACCTATAGTCCCAGCTACTTGGCAGGCTGAGGCAAGAGAATCACTTAAGCCCAAGAGTTTGAGGTTGCTATGAGCTGTGACGCCACAGCACTCTACCAAGGGCAATATAGTGAGACTCTGTCTCAAAAAACAAAACAAAACAAAAAACCTGAGCCTTCTACTGTGTTCATTAGTGGTTCCAGAATTAGAAGCACAAAAACACATTTCTACCCTCCCAAAGCTGCGTCATTTCAACATATCTAGCATGAAGAAAGACGTGAATGAACCAGCAGGAAGCAAATAACATTCAGTGATTCCTTTTCTTCTTTATACACTCCCACTATTGTTCTTTTCTAGATGCCAGCCAGTTGAAAAGGAGGAAAAAAAAACCCTTGGTCATAGGCTAATTCCTATGAGATTGACCCCTGATGCTAAGCCAACATGACTTGCTACTTCTATTGTCTCAGCAGCAGTTGGATCAGAGAGCCTGGACTAGTAGTAGTCTTCTAGCTTTTTTTTTTTAGAGACAGAGTCTTCACTTTATCACCCTTGGTACAGTGCTGTGGCGTCACAGCTCACAGCAACCTCAACACCCGGCTATTTTTTGATGCAGTTTGGCCAGGGCCAGGTTTGAACCTGCCACCCTCGGTATATGGGGCCGGTGCCCTACTCGCTGAGCCATAGGCGCCGCCCAGTCTTCTAGCTTTATTAGAAACACTAAGCTGAATCAATAACCAACTCCTAGAGTGGCAGGGGACCAGGCATAAATGAGGCTTGAAGGGTTAGGAATTTAGTTCAGTTCCAAAGTCATCTGCAAAAGGACTCAAAGGATTAAGGGGAGGAACCAGAAGACCATTTGGAAAGAAGCATGTGGCATGTGATTTCAGAGAACAAAAAGTTCTTTCATGGAAGGTAGAAGAAACTGGCAGGAAAGGGAACCCATAAAGTCCACAAAGCCTTTCTATGATACATACGTCATTGGAAAGTCTGGTTGGAAAATGAGAGTAGGGCCAAGATTCCATGGAGTCTAAAGGCCCAGGTCAGGTTCACCCCACATCCCTGAAGTCACCTTTTCTTGAACATGTTTCATGGAATGACCCCTATAGTAAGTAACATACCAAAAAACTGAGATTAAGGGATTGAAATGCCTTTGTTTTATTTTTATTTATTTATTTATTGAGACAGAGTCATACTTTGTCACCCTTGGTGGCATGCTGGGGCGTCATAGCTCACAGCAACCTCCAATTCTTGGGCTGAAGCAATTCTCTTGCCTAAGTCTCCCAAGTAGCTGGGACTACAGGAGCCCACCACAATGCTCAGCTATTTTTAGAAATTAATTCTCACTCTGGCTCAGGCTGGTCTCGAACCTGTGAGCTCAGGCAATCCACTTGCCTCGGCCTCCCAAGTGCTACGATTACAGTGAGCCACAGTGCCTGGCAAAATACCTTTTTATTTTTGAGACAGAGCCTCAAGCTATCGCCCTGGGTAGAGTGCTGTGACATCACAGCTCACAGCAACCTCCAACTCCTGGGCTCAAGCAGTTCTCCAGCCTCCGCCTCCCAAGTAGCTGGGACTACAGGCGCCTGCCACAACCCCCACTATTTTTTGGTTGCAGCTATCATTGTTGTTTGGCGGCCCGAGCTGGTTTCGAGGTGTATATGGCTGGTGTCTTAGCTGCTTACCAAAATATCTTTTTTTTTTTTTGCAGTTTTTGGCCAGAGCTGGGTTTGAACCTACCACCTCCGACAAATGGGGCTGGCATCCTACTCCGTTGAGCCACAGACACCACCCAAAATACCTTTGTTTTAATTTTCATTTGATGACCAGGCATGGTGGGTTGAGCCCGTAATCCTAGCACTCTGGGAGGTCAAGGCAGGTGGATAGCTTGAGCTCATGAGCTCAAGCCCAGCCTGAGGAAAAGTGAAACCCATCTCTACTAGAAAATACAGAAACTGAGGCAAGAGGATCACTTAAGCCCAGGAGTTGGAGGTTGCTGTGAGCTATGATGCCACGGCGACAGCTTGAGACTCTGTCTCAAAAAAGAAAAAAAAAGGGCGGTGCCTAGGCTCAGTGGGTAGGGCGCCAGCACCATTTGCAGGAGGTAGTGAGTTCAGGCCTGGCCCCTGCCAAACTGCAACAAAAAATTGCTGGGCATTGTGGTGGCAGCAACAAAAAAATAGCTGGGCCTTGTGGCAGGCGCCTATAGTCCCAGCTACTAGGGAGGCTGAGGCAAGAGAATCGCCTAACCCAGGAGTTGGAGGTTGCAGTGAGCTGTGTGACACCACAGCACTCTACTGGGGGCGATAAAGTGGGACTATCTCTACAAAAAAAAAAAAAAAAAGAAAAAAAAATTAAAAAATTTAGTTGGTAATGGGACATTTTGCAAATGACAATACTGTTAAGGATCTTATTTTTTTGTATGCTTTCTTTTTTCTTTTTTGTTTTTTTGGCCGGGGCTGGGTTTGAACCCGCCACCCTTGGCATATGGGGCTGGCACTCTACTCCTTGAGCCACAGGTGCTGCCGGATCTGTTTTGTTTTTTTTTCCTATTTTCCTCCTCCAGGATCTGGTATTCTAAACTCATTTTGGGAAAGGCTAGTTCCAATCTCTTTCTAAATGTTAACTCTTCTCTAGGAAACCTTCTCAAATTGCTTCAACTTAATCATTTACCCCTTCTTGTCTTTGCAGCCTTTGATCACATAGGACCCCATGTGAGTCATGTTCTGAACCGGTTAGTCTCTAAGGCAGGTGCAAAGTGCGGCTGGATACAAGCTTGGCCTGGAAAGAACAAATACCATGAGGCAGAGGAATAGGCACTGCCTTGCCAGGCTTACTAGCTTAGCCCTGTGTGAAGAGGGTGGTATGAGTCAGCAATCTGCCCTTCTCTCAGCTATAGTCCCAAACAGGCTCTGGGAAGAGCAAACATTCACTATGGTCATCATGTCCTCTCCTTAAAAAGATTTATGGTACCAACTACAAAACAATCATACCTATCCACAAGGCACTATGCATTCATTTTCACTGGGCACCATCACCAACTGTGATTTATGTAAGAGGAGCTAGTCACTGTACTCAAATCCATGTTGTCAGTTTAAGGACTCATTCTCCCTCATCTTCTTCCAGTGTTTTTTTTTGTTGTTGCTATTTTTTCCAAGTACCACACTACTTATTCTGGCCATTTCTACCGTCAAGTAGACCCCAGAGCAGCTGATCTTGGGCCAGAGCTAAGAAGCAGGAGCAAGTAGACCTTAGTATCTGTGTCTCTGCTCTTGATCTGCCTCTAACCTTGAGGGAACTCTTGTGTTCTCCTACTGCCCCAAGCAATCCCAGCCCCTCAAGCCAACTCTCCAACCAGTCATTTGGAACCTTTTTCCTGGAGGTTCTTGGCTATATAATACTCAAAACCATTTTGCACTGGAATAATATTTATTTTTTTTTCCTTGGCAAAAAGTCAAGTGCTACATTTTTAAAAACAGAAAATCTCAAACAAACGCATTACCCATCACAGAAGAGGGTCTGGTAACAGTACAAAACATTCTACTTAAGATTTTTTTTTTAAATATACAAGTCTGTTTAAAATGATAGAAGTTCTGTGAGAACTAAGAAATCTACAGCTTGTAGTTTAATAATAGAAAAAAATTAAGACAATTAAAAGATCTGTAGCATCCAGCATTTTGCTTAATTCCCTGTTTATAGCACCTATTTCTCTAGGTTCAAAGAGTGAACTCCAGAACCTGTGGTGTATGCTGTGTACCACCAACTTGGGGTGGACTTGTGGTCTCCCTTCAACAGCAGCCCTCCCTCCACCATGAAGAGGACATTCTTGTTCCCAATTTCCCCACTGACACCCAGAGAAGAGAGGGATAACTGGGAGAGCAATTAAGAAACTGGGATACAGGAATAAACATGACTTTTCCTTTCCCCAGAATGGGATGTTGACAGAGTATGTGCTTAGAGGAGGAATTTGTGGGTAGGAATAGCTGTTATTTTCGACATGATGTGTAAAAGGCAGGGAACAAGTACATACCACAGTTAAGCCTGTGGGTTGAAAACCCTTCAGACTAAACAGACTGTTCAAGGGAGGAACAGACAAATTACTAATCACATCGATGCTGTTACATGCATAACGATGCTGGCTGCAGGCCACCCCATCACCATCACAGGGCTGAGCCAAAAGAATATGAGGGATGGCTTCCACCCTAAGTCCCACTGCACTGAGAAAACCAACGTTCCACACATGAAGCCCTCACTACACACAGATAACCCCCCCTGCTCACCCCACCCTCTTGGACTGAACCCAATTTAGAAAATAACAGCAAAATCATTGGGGAGATTGGAAGAATGGCAAAGGAGAAGAAGGTTCTCCTCAAAGCCAAGGGGACTATGTATGTGAATCTTACTTAGCAGACTTAAGGCCCCCCGGCTCCAGACACCTAAGATACCAGATCAGGTCTTATATGAGGGGAGGGAGAGGGAGGTTGGGATAGGGATGCTCTTTACTAAGTCCTATGAACTCTTTTGCAACCTCCAGTTGCCTCTGGATGGACACTGATGTTTTAGCAAAGTGGCCACTGGCTAAGCAGATGGGAGGTTGGGAAGTATGACACATACTTCGCAACTGGGAGAATACACAGGTGGGAAGAGGTAGGACTGGATAACTTCAGAGTCCCGGCATGGGTGGCCCCAGGAAGCCTGCAATCTAACTCAAAATGTTTTCCCTGTGGTGATTTGTTTTCCTTTCTGTTTTTATTTCCTATTATCAGTGTTGTTAGACTTTAAAAAACAAGATACACATTAGTCCCAACAATGGACTCTGTGAATAAGGTTGTTTCTTTCATAAATATTTTAATAACAAGTAATCCCCACTCCAGGTCATTTCAGTGATACAGTACCTACAGGCACACAAGTTCACACACACGCACACAAACACACAGCTCCCAAACTTTCATAGAAAGTCTGACAGCAACCACATAATTATAAAGGAGCCCTACCTCTCAAGAGTGAAGTAAGGGTGAGAATGACTATGTCATGTCAGCCTAAAGAAGACAGAGAGGGGACAGTATGTGTCACTTAAAGAAAAAATACAAATAGGGATTAGCAACAATATTTGGTTGAAAAGCCAGAAAAAAGAAAAAAAGATAGCAAAATTCTGACTACCAAAAGAAAAACTAGAAAAAAAGCAAAAACAAAATAACAACCTTCAGATTTCTGTACAGAACTTCTTCCTATTAAATGCCTAAACCATAGGCAAACTCTGGTGTTCCCACATAATATGACAGCCTCACACAATTCGAAAAAAAAAAATCAAAAGAAACAAGGAAACTGAGGATGGAAGTTAGTGTAAATCTCTGCATTTTGGGAGAGAATTAGTTGCCATTAACTCCAGAGCCCAGCATAGTTTCCATGGAGCCCTGAAGGGAGGGGACCTCCTGCCACAAACAGTTTCGTTCCTGACGAGTCGTAGCAGTGGGTGTAAACAGCATTGGGGAAGAAATCAATGTCTGAAAAGTAGTTCCTCCAGGTTTCATCATGATTCTATGAGAAGAGAAAGAGATTATGTTAGCACCCATAGGCCATGGGGCAGGAAACAGGAAGAAGGGACAGGAATGCTTTCTGATCTCCTGAAAAGGAGAGGGTCTTATACTTAAAACCTGAAAACCTGATGCCAAGAGATTGGGTCTTACGGGGAGTGGGGCCTCACTTTTTTTTTTTTTTTTTTTGTAGAGACAGTCTCACTTTATTGCACTCGGTAGAGTGCCCTGGAGTCACACAGCTCACAGCAACCTCCAACTCCTGGGCTTAGGTGATTCTCTTGCCTCACCCTCCTGAGTACCTGGGACTACAGGCGCCCGCCACAACATCCGGTTATTTTTTTGTTTGTTTTGCAGTTTGGCTGGGGCTGGGTTTGAACCTACCACACTTGGTATATGGGGCTAGTGCCCTACTCACTGAGCCACAGGCGCCGCTCTGGGGGCCTCAATTTTCAAACTAAACATTTGAGTGGAACTGAGTAGGCTGAAGAACTGCTACACAAAGCTCAGGTCTTCTCAGGACCATTGGAGCTAAACTCTTTAATAATTCACTGGCAGCCATGGTGGAAGGTTCCTTATCTTGCCTGGGCTATTACCACTTGGGTAGAGTCCTAGGTCAACTAGTGTGTTTTACTGGCTTCAGTTTTTCCACAGAGAATAAGCAGACACATAAGAAAAATTAGGGGGGGGGGGCGGAGTCTTTGGCTCAGTGAGTAGGGCACCGGCCCCATATGTCGAGGGTGGTAGGTTCAAACCTGGCCCTGGCCAAACTGCAACAACAACAACAACAACAACGACAAAAGCCAGGCACCTGTAGTCCCAGCTACTTGGGAGGCTGAGGCCAGAGAATCACCTAAGCTCAAGAGCGGGAGGTTGCTGTGAGCTGTGATGCCATAGCACTCTACTGAGGGCGACAAAGTGAGACTCAGACTCTGTCTCTTAAAAAAAAAAAGAAAGAAAAATTAGGGGAAAGTTGTGTGTAGTTGGGCGAGGAGTATGTGGGAAGCAGGAAAACAATTTTTCTGTCACTGTCCAGCAAAAATCTCAAGCAAAGGCTTACTCACCAGCCAGCCTTTGCCAGTGGTTAGTTTCAGATTGTCCCCTGCTAGTCTGGGCTTGGACCCATAACAAGCTGAGAGCCTCTCTTCCAGAAATCTTTGAGCTCGGATATCATAGAACAGCAAAGAGCCCTGCCCTGTGCCCACAGTGATGATGTGCTCATAGAAACTCACTGACCGGATCCCTGCAAGAGAGAAAGTAAAGTGCAATGAGAAGGGGGATTGACTGTCTGACAGCCTGAATTTTGCCAACATTGAGTTTGCATTACACCCTAAATATCATAGTGCTTTTCCAATAGCAAGCATAGCTCATGCAAAAACAAAGACAACCCTGATGCCACATTGACCATCCACCTTAATAAGAAGCCTCTAATCGAGTCATAGAGAACTGCCAGATTTATGAAGGTGCCAGATTTATTTTGACTGAAGACCATAAATATGCCTGGAACTTCTTTGTCTCCTCTCAACTCACTCTGAATCGTCTTTCATGATTCTTTTTTTTCTTTGAGATAAGAGTCTCACTATGTCACCCTTGGTAGAGTGCTGTGCTGTCATAGCTCACAGCAACCTCAAACTCTTGAGCTTAGGCATTCTCTTGTGTTAACCTCCCAAGTAGCTGGGACTACAAGTGACTGCTATAACCCCCAGCTTTTTTTTTTTCTTCTGAGACAAAGTCTTACTCTGTCCTCGGTAGAGTGCCATGGTGTTATAGCTCACAGCAACCTCCAACTCTTGGGCTTAATCAATTCTCTTACCTCAGCATCCCAAGTAGCTGGGACTTCAGGTGACTGCTACAATGCCCAGCTATTTTTTGGTTGCACTTGTCATTGTTTTTAGCAGGCCCAGGGTGAGCTTGAACCTGCCAGCTTCAGTGTATGTGGCCAACATCCTACCCACTGAGCTATAGGAGCTGCTGCGCCTGGATATTTTTTTTTTTTTCCTTTTGTAGAGACAGGGTCTCCCTTTATTGCCCTCAGTAGAGTGCTATGGCATCACACAGGTCACAGCAACCTCTAATTCCTGGGCTTAGGTGATTCCCTTGCCTCAGCCACCCAAGTAGCTGGGACTAAAGGTGCCCGTCATAATGCCCAGCTAATTTTTTTGTTGCAGTTTAGCTGGGGCTGGGTTTGAACCCGCCACCCTCGGTATATGGGGTCAGCGTCCTACTCACTACGCCTGGCTACTTTTTAGAGACGAGGTCTCACTCTGGCTTAGACTGGTCTTGAACCTGTGAGCTCAGGCAATCCACCAGCCTTGGCCTCCCAGAGTGCTAGGATTACAGGCATGAGCTGCAATACCTGGCCATGTTTCATAATTCTAAGCTCTTCTCCATTACCTGTTTCTAACCTATACTGCAATTCAGGGCCCATTTACACATTTATAAATCATTAAATCACTAAAGATTTCTTGTATTTTCTAAAAACCACTACCATGGCATTACAAGAAGTCTTTATCTGGTATTAAAGTATGTCAGGAGGGTGGCAAACAAAAGCCCAGAACAAGTACCCAAAGGAGTACTATCTTTCACTCACAGTGCATTTAAGACAAATCAGCTAATCAAAATACATCTGCTGAACCTGCGAATAAATAAGTGCACGAGATATGAAGTTGTCTTTTGGCACATAAGAATTTGATGGCTGGGCATGGTGACTCACGACTGTAATCCTAGCACTCTGGGAGGCTGAGGCAAGAGAACTGTTTGAGGTCAGGAGTTCAAGACCAGTCTTAGCAAGAACAATCTCCACTAAAAATAGGAAAATTAGTGGGGCATAGTGACACATGCCTACAGTCCCAGTTACTTGGGAGTTTGAGGCAGAAGGATGGCTTAAGCTATGAATGTGAGATTGCTGTGAACTATGCTAAGGCCATGGCACTCTAGCTGGGGCAAGAATGACACTCTGTCTCAAGAAAAAAGAAAAAAAAAAAAAAAAGAACTTGGCTCAGTGCCCATAGCACAGTGGTTATGGCACCATCCACATACACAGATGCTGGTGGGTTCAAGCCCGGCAGGGACCACAATGGCAACTGCAACAAAATAGCGGGGGGGTTGTGAACCCGTCACCTTTGGTATGTGGGGCTGGCGCCCTACTTGATGAACCACAGGCGCCTGTTGTCCCAGCTACTTGGAGGCTGAGGCAAGAGAATCGCTTATGCCCAAGAGTTTGAGGTTGCTGTGAGCTGTGATGCCATGTCACTTTACCTAGGGCGATATAGTAAGACTGTCTCCAAAAAAAAAATAGGGCGGCGCCTGTGGCTCAGCAAGTAGGGCACTGGCCCCATATACTGAAGGTGGCGGGTTCAAACCAGGCTTCGGCCAAACTGCAAAAACCCAAAAAACTAGCCGGGCATTGTGGCAGGCGCCTGTAGTCCCAGCTACTCAGGAGGCTGAGGCAAGATAATCGTCTAAGCCCAGGAGTTGGAGGTTGCTGTGAGCTGTGTGATGCCACGGCACTCTACTGAGGACGATAAAATGAGACTCTGTCTCTACAAAAAAAAAAAAAAGAACTTGATAATATTTATAGAACCATATCTTTATCAGATATCAAAGCTACCTCCATTAATAGTAACCAAAATCCTGGCCAGGTGTGGTGGCTCACTTCCGTAATCCCAGCACTTTGGGTGGCAGAGGTGGGTGGATTGCTTGCTTTCAGGATTTTCAGGCCACCCTGAGCAAAAAAGGCTCTCCTCTCTACTAAAAAAGAAATGAAAAAAAAAAAAAACCCAAAAACCCTAACTGGGGGCAGCGCCTATGGTTCATCAAATAGGGCGCCAGCCCCACATACCAAAGGTGGCGAGTTTAAACCCGGCCTCGGCCGAACTGCAAAACAGAAAAATAGCCGGGTGTTGTGGCGGGAGCCTGTAGTCCCAGCTACTTGGGAGGCTGAGGCAAGAGAATCGCCTAAGCCCAGGGGTTGGAGGTTGCTGTGAGCTGTATGATGCCATGGCACTCTACCAAAGGCGATAAAGTGAGACTGTCTCTACAAAAAAAAAAACCCAACTGGATGTTGTGGTGGATGCCTGCAGTACCAGCTGCTTGGGAGACTGAGGCAAGAGAATGGCTTGAGCCTAAGAGTTTAAGGTTGCTGTGAGCTATGAAGCCAGCCACTCTACCCAGCATAGAGTTAAAAAAAAAAAAAAGTAACCAGAATCCCCATACTTTCCACTGCACAAATCATTTCAGCGAAACCTGACACCACAGCACTCTACCCAGGGCAATAGCTTGAGACTCTGCCTCCAAAAAAAAAAGCAAGTAAGAAAGAGGCCAAATTGTAATCCATACTGTATCTTTTTTTTTCTTTTTCTTTCTTTTCTTTTTTTTTTTTTTTTTTTTGAGACAGACCCTCAAGCTGCCACCCTGGATAGAGTGCTGTGGCATCACAGCTCACAGCAACCTCCAATTCCTGGACTCAAGCAAGTTTCTTGCCTCCACCTCCCAAGTAGCTGGGACTACAGGCGCCTGCCACAACGCCGGCCATTTTTTCGTTGCAGCTGTCATTGTTTTTTCTTTCTTTTTTTTTTTTTTTGAGACAGAGCCTCAAGCTGTCACCCTGGGTAGAGTGCCGTGGCATCACAGCTCACAGCAACCTCCAACTCCTGGGCTCAAGTGAGTCTCCTGCCTCTGCCTCCCAAGTAGCTGGGACCACAGGCGCCCACCACAACG
>CAUYON010104724.1:0-10664 GCA_963573935.1 Arctocebus calabarensis | reverse complement strand
AATGACAACTGCATGAACAAAAAAGTAGCTGGGAGTTATGGCGGGCACCTGTAGTCCCAGCTACCTGGGAGGCTGAGGCAAGAGAATTGGTTAAGCCAAGAATTAGAGGTTGCTGTGAGCTGTGATGTTCACAGCACTCTACCCAGGGTAACAGCTTGAGAGTCTGTCTTTTAAAAAAAAAAAAGTGGCTCGGCGCCTGTGGCTCAACAGGCTAAAGCACCAGCCACGTACACCTGAGCTTGCGGGTTCGAATCCAGCCCAGCCTCGCCAAACAACAATGACGGCTGCAACCAAAAAAATGGCCGGGCGTGTGGCGGATGCCTGTAGTCCTAGCTACTTGGGAGGCAGAAGCAAGAGACTCGCTTGAGCCCAGGAATTGGAGGTTGCTGTGAGCTGTGATGCCATGGCTCTCTACCCAGGGGGACAGCTTGAGGCTCTGTCTCAAAAAAAAACAAAAAAAAAAAGTGTGTGTGTGTGGGATTAGAGAACATGTGAAAAAAGAATGAGAGTTTTTATTACTCAGAAAAAGCTTTATTTTCTTATTTAGCTTTCTGACTTTGTGCTTGTGCCTTCAACACTTTTCAGAACGATTTTCTGCTCCTCAATAAGGAAAGCACGCTTGATCCTGTCATGAACACATTTAGCATACATGGAACCACCGTAGGCCCTGCTGTACTCTAGCCTGAGCAACAGAGTGAGACTTTATTTCAAATAGGAATGTTTGGCAACAGTAAATGGTTGTACAGTTCTTTCTAGGCCAAGAAATCTTGCAGAGAAATAAATGCAGTTTCTAATATTTTCTCTTTTTCAAACTAGCACAACAGATTTGTCCTGGACTGTAAAGACAAAGAGCCTGATGTACTGTTTGTGGGAGACTCCATGGTGCAGTTGATGCAGCAATATGAGGTAAAGGTGGAAGGAATTAGGGTTGGTTGTGTCTATAATGTAGAACAGGCTTTCACTCAGAGCTGAACTTGTCAACTTATTTCTGATTTAGAAAAGCTGTAGTTCAAAGCGTAAGAGAAATCAGACCTTGTATTCTTTGTGGCACCGTACATGATGAGACAAAGAAGAAAAAATAGAGTTGTTTATAACTAAACTCCCTTGTTTTTCTTTTTTTTGAGACAGAGCCTCAAGCTGTCACCTTAGGTAGAATGTCGTGGCATCATAGCTCATAGTAACCTCCAACTCCTGGGCTCAAGCGATTCTCCTGCCTCTGCCTCCCAAGTAGCTGGGACTACTGGTGCCTGCCATAACACCTGGCTAGTTTTGGTTGCAGCCATCATTGTTGTTTGGCAGGCCTGGGCTGGATTTGAACTCGACAGCTCAAGTATATGTGGCTGGCACCTTACCGCTTTGAGCCACAGGTGCTGAGCCTGTTTTTTTTGAGATAGTCTCCCTCTGTCATCCTTGCTAGAGTGCTGTGGCGTAATAGCTCACAGCAACCCCAAATTCTTGTGCTCAGGCTGGTCTCCAACTTGAGAGCTCAAGCTATCCACCCACCTCAGCCTTCCAGAGTGCTAGGATTACAGGCATGAGCCACCACACCCAGCCTTAAACTCCCTTTTTCTGATGTTGCATTTGTTTGTTTATATTTGCCCTAGTCTGATTTCCTTGTTTGTATTTGCTCACTTAGATTTATTTTAGTCAAGATTCTTTTTTTTTTTATATTTTTGTCGAGACAGTCTCACTTAATTGCCCTTGGTAGAGAGAGTGCTGTGGCCCCACAGCTCATAGTAACCTACAACTCCTGGGCTTAGGCGACTCTCCTGCCTCAGCCTCCCAAGCAGCTTGGACCACAAGTGCCCACCACAACACCCATCCATTTCTTTGTTACAGTGTGACTGGGGCCAGCCTGAACCCACCACCCGGTATATGGGGCTGGTGCCCTCCCGCTGAGCCATGGGCCCCACCCTCTAGTCATGATTCTAACTTATTATTTTGCGATTTTTCTATTTTTTAAATATATATTTTTTCCTTTCACAGCCCTCACAAGGACTGTTTTATGTATATTTTTATAGTGAACTATTTCAAATCTGTGTTTAGAATTAGGCATTTTTCCAAGAGAAATTTTTTTTTTTTTTTTTTTTAGATAGAGTCTCACTTTTTCACCCTAAGTAGAGTGCCCTGGTGTCATAGGATATAGCAACCTCAAACTCATGGGCTCAAGCAATGCACTTGTCTCAGCCTTCCAAGTAGCTGGTACTACAGGCACGTGCCACAATGCCCAGCTATTTTTAAAGTCGGGGGTCTCACTCTTGCTCAGTCTAGTCTTAAAGTAGTGAGTTCAAGCAGTTCACCCACCTTGGCCTCCCAGAGTGCTAGGATTACAGGTGTTAGCCACCATGCCCAGCTAAAGGAAAGATTTTTTTTTTTTTTTTTTGAGACAGAGTCTCACAATGCCCTTGGTAGAGTGCTATGCCGTCACAGCTCACAGCAACCTCAAACTCTTGGGCTTAAGCGATTCTCTTGCCTCAGCCTCCTGAGTAGCTGGGACCACAGGCCCCTGCCACAACGCCGGGCTAGCCTTTTGTTTTTTGCAGTTCAGCCAAGGCCGGGCTTGAACCTGCCACCTTCAGTATATGGGGCCGGTGCCCTACTCACTGATCCATAGGCGCTGGCCTAAAGGAAATTTTTAAAAAGAGATAGCTTTGGCTTGGCGCCGATAGCTCAGTGGTTAGGGTGCTGGCCAAATGCACTGGGACTGGTGAGTTCATACCCAGGCAGGGCCTGCTAAACAGCGACAACAATAACAAATAAATAGCCGTGCGTTGTGGTGGGTACCTGTAGTCACCCACCACAGCTGACTGGTGGGAGGCTGAAGCAAGAGAATTGCTTAAGCCCAAGAGTTTGAGGTTGCTGTGAGCTGACGCCATGGCACTCTACCAAGGGCGACATAGTAAGACTCTGTCTCAAAAAAAAAAGAGAGATAGCTTTATTTCTTTTTAGCTGTAGCATTCTAAATTTCTTCATTTCTTGTTTCTACTTCATGCTGCTACTTTAAATACTTTAATAAATGGAAATGAGAATTTATTGGGTTGTCACCTTAATTATAAATGTTGGTACCTCTCTAAGGCATCATTAAGTTGTAACTCAGTTCTTCACCTGAGACCTAACACTGCCGTAAGAACTGAGTCATAGGTCAGATGCAGTAGCTCATGCCTATAATCCTAACACTGGGAGGCCAACATGGGTGAATTGCCTGCCTGTGCTCAGGAGTTCAAGACTATCCTAGCAAAGCGAGACCCCATCTCTACTAAAAATAGGAAAACTAAGGCAAGAGGGTTGTTTGAGACCAAGAGTTTGAGGTTGCTGTGAGCTATGACAGCATAGCACTCTACCGAGGGTGACCAAGTGAGGCTCTGAATAAAAAAAACAAACTGAGTTACACAATGGCATCAACGCTTTTTAAAGAGTAATATGACATTTGCAATGTTATGTTTGAATAGAGAAAATGGAAAAATTATTACATACACTGTGCAACACATTGTAATTGAAAGTTTTTTTTTCCTCCACTAGTTTTAGCTGGACTAAATCAAGTTTTTCTCTTTTTAGATATGGCGAGAGCTTTTTTCCCCACTTCATGCACTGAATTTTGGTATTGGGGGAGATACAACAAGACATGTTTTATGGAGACTAAAGAATGGAGAACTGGAGAACATTAAACCTAAGGTGAAATGGAACTTACCATTTAGAAGAATGTCATTGATCTTTTTTAAATAGTTAAACTGTGTGAAACTAGTAGTGAAAAAGCATTGCTTCATTAAAGCACTATTTCTTTGTTGCTCTTTACTTCATGGCTCTTTATGGTAAATGATATTATTGCTTAAGTGTGTACTAAAATACAGTAGGACCTCTGTAAGTTGACCACCCAAGGGGCTCTAACAAACTGGTCAGCCTAAAGAACTGAGCCTACTGTACTGATAATCCAGTCTATGAAAATTAGGTCACCTTAACTAGGTGGTCACTGTAGAGAGATGGTCAACTGTTTATTCAAGAAACCAGTGTATTATTTGCCTGGATTATATTTGTATCTGTTATAATTATCTTATTCAGTTGTAGGAAGAGATTTGATGCTAATGAGGTATGCTTTTGTATGGAACGCATGAACCTGGGGAAGCTTGAGGGGGTAACTACCCAGTGGGGGCCGTGGGAGGAGGACCATGATGTACTTGAAGGATCTCTTAATTAAGACCTCCAAGTTCTGAAGAAAATTTGAAGCAGATGTGAACAAATGAAGATTTCTTTTTTTTTTTTTTTTTTTTTCAAGAGATAGAGTCTCACTTTGTCACCCTTAGTAGAGTACAGTGGAGTAGTGGAGTGATAGCTTACAGCAACCTCCAGCGCTTGGGATTAGGCGATTCTCTTGCCTCAGCCTCTCAAGTGGCTAGGACTACAGTCGCCTGCCTCAATGCCCCGCTATTTTTTGTTGCAGTTTGGCCAGGGCGGGGTTTGAACCCACCACCCTCTGTATATGGGGCCAGTACCCTACTCACTGAGCCCCCCTTCATGTACGGGCACTGCCCCAATGAAGATATCTATTCATTACCTCATCACATTATAAATGTCCTGAGTTGGCACACCGTGTATAATTCTTTTCAAATCCTGAAAGAAAAAAGAAACAATGCTCAGCCACTAGTAAAAGTTGCTTTCATTGAAAGTATTTTATTCTTTGCCTTTCCAAAAACTTTACGCACCTGCCTTTCTTTTGGCAGTAGAGTAGGAAGTTACTTTGTTGGGTCAAATAATGAGATATATGTGGCTGAGTGATAACCACCTTACAGAGTGAATTTTTTTTTTTTTTTCTTTTTTTGAGACAGAGCCTCAAGCTGTCACCCTGGATTGAGTGTCCTAGCATCACAGCTCACAGCAACCTCCAATTCCTGGGCTCAAGCGAGTCTCCTGCCTCTGCCTCCCAAGCAGCTGAGACTACAGGTGCCTGCCACAACACCTGGCCATTTTTTGGTTGCAGCCGTCATTGTTGTTTGGCGGATCAGGCTGGATTGGAACCCGCCAGCTCAGGTGTTTGTGGCTGGTGCCTTAGCCCGTTGAGCCACAGGCACCAAGCCCAGAGTGAATTTTTTTTTTTTTAATTTTTATTAAATTATAATTGTGTACATTGATGCAATCATTAGAGCGAATTTTTTTTAAGAGAAAAACTTGCTAAAACTGTATGCCCCCTCCACCTGAACCTCTGCCTCTTCTCTTTTTCTTGAGCACAACTGAGTATTTGTATTACACTCCCTTGGGTACATTTATTTATTTATTTTCTTGAGACAGAGCCTCAAGCTTTCACCCTGGATAGAGTGCTTTGGCATCATAGCTCACAGCAACCTCCAATTCCTGGGCTGAAGGGAGTCTCCTGCCTCTGCCTCCCAAGTAGCTGGGACTACAGGCGTCCACCACAACGCCCGGCCTTTTTTTTTTTTTTTTTTGGTTGCAGCTGTCATTGTTGCTTGGCGGGCCCGGGCTGGATTCGAACCTCCAGCTCAGGTGTATGTGGCTGGCACCTTAGCCTGCTGAGCCACAGGCGCCAAGCCTTTATTATTTTTTTTTTATAGAAGGTACTATATAGAAATCTTTGATATGAGTTGCATGTATCTTCCCCTGGATTTCTTAGATTTCACTTTAGTAGTTTTTACATGTAGAAGGTGTTTTTTTGTTTGTTTGTTTGGGTTTTTTTTGAGACAGAGCCTCAAGGTGTCACCCTGGATAGAGTGCTGTGGCATCATAACTCACAGCAACCTCCAATTCCTGGGCTTAAGCTAGTCTCCTGCCTCCGCCTCCCAAGTAGCTGGGACTAGGCACCCGCCACAATGCCCAGCCATTTTTTGGTTGCAGCTGTCATTGTTGTTTGGCGGGCCCTGGCTGGATTCGAACCCGGCAGCTCAGGTGTACATGGCTGGCGCCTTAGCCCGTTGAACCACAGGCGCCGAGCCAGATTTTATTTTTATACATTTGAATTTATTCATCTTTTTGGTGTAGCTTCTAGTTTATGAGGAATTAGCTTCCAGCTTTAGGATGATAGGATTCTCTGTCATATCCTTCTAGTACAATTTTTTTTTTTTTTTTTTGAGACAGAGCCTCAAGCTGTCACCCTGGATAGAGTGCTATGGCATTACAGCTCACAGCAACCTCCAACTCCTGGGCTCAAGCGAGTCTCCTGCCTCTGCCTCCCAAGTCGCTGGGACCACAGGCGCCCGCCACAACACCCGGCCATTTTTTGGTTGCAGCCGTCATTGTTGTTTGGCGGTCCGGGCTGGATTCGAACCTGCCAGCTCAGGTGTACGTGGCTGGCGCCTTAGCCCATTGAGCCACAGGCGCCGAGCCCCTTCTAGTACAATTTTGCTACTTAAGTATTAGTCCATGTAGAATTAATCCTGAGAGATACTGTGAGGCATAATCAGTATATTGGGATAGCTGTCCATTTGAAGTTGGTGAAGCCAACACCATTTGAGAAGTTCTTCTTTTCTTCTTTGGTTGTTGAAATAAGATTTTCATCTAAATGTTGGATGTTTCTTTATTCCTTCTTTCCTCTTTTTTTCTTTCTTCAATTACAGGTCATTGTTGTCTGGGTAGGAACAAACAACCATGAAAATACAGCAGAAGAAGTAGCAGGTGGGATTGAGGCCATCGTACAACTTATCAACACAAGGCAGCCTCAAGCCAAAATCATTGTATTGGTATGTAGACTTTAGTGGGTAGAGACTGACATATTTTAGGTTAGCCGGGTAATCTTTATAGAAATGTGATCACTCATGAATGTAGAGAATTTTTATTCAGGCTGGGTGAGATGGCTCACGCCTGTAATCCTAGCACTTTGGGAGGCTGAGTCCACTGGACTGCCTGAGCTAGGAGTTCAAGACCAGCCTGAGCAAGAGTGAGACTCTATCTCTACTAAAACATTGTGGGCTGTAGTCCCAGCCACTTGGGAGGCTGAGGCAACACGGTCGCCTTTGACCATGAGTTTGAGGTTGCTGTGAGCTATGATACCGTAGGACTTTACCCAGGGTGACAGAGTGAGACTTTGTCTCAGGGGAAAAAAAAGAGGGGGGGCGGCACCTGCAGCTCAGTGGATAGGATGCCAGCCATATAAACTGAGGCTGGTGGGTTTGAACCCGGCCCAGGTCAGCTAAAATCAACAATGACAACTGCAACAAAAAAACAGCTGGGTGTTGTGGTGGGTGCTTGTAGTCCCAGCTACTTGGGAGGCTGAGGCAAGAGAATCGCTTAAGCCCTAGAGTTTGAGGTTGCTGTGAGCTATAATGCCACGACACTCTATCGAAAACGACATAGTAAGACTCTGTCTCAAAAATCAAATAAGAGGGCTTGGCGCCTGTGGTTTAAGCTGCTAAGGCGCCAGCCACATAGACCTGAGCTGGCAGGTTCAAATCCAACCTGGGCCCGCCAAACAATGATGGCTACAACCAAAAAATAGCCAGGCGTTATGGCGGGTGCCAGTAGTCCCAGCAACTTGGGAGGTGGAGGCTGGAGACTCGCTTGAGCCCAGGAGTTGGATGTTGCTGTGAGCTGTGATGCAGCAACTCTCTACCCAGGGCGAGAGCTTGAGACTCTGTCTCGGGGGGGGAAAAAAAAATCAAAAAAGAGGGAGAGAATCTTTATTCTATGAAGCAGACCCCTTCTCTGATCTTTAATGGTCTCATCATTCCCCATGCCACCTGTGGGGCTATCTTTTATCCACTCATCCTTGCATCCTTGTTTAGAAGTATGGAAATTCAGGTAGCCTTTTTTTTTTGTTTATTCCAGTTATAATTTTTTTTAGTTGCACATGAGATTTATCTGAATCCTGAGTCTCTTTTACCTTTTTGTTATTAAGACCAAGTCTCACTTTATTGCCCTTGGGAGTGTGCTGTGGCATCATAGCTTAAAACAAGCTTAAGCTCAAGTGATCCTCTTGCCTCAACCTTCCGAGTAGTTGGGATTACAGGCGCCCACCATAATGCCTGCCTATTTTTAGACACAGGGTCTTGTTCCAGCTCAGTCTGTTTTCGAAACTGTGAGCTCAGGGCAATCCACCTGCCTTGGCCTCCCAGAATGCTAGGATTGGAGGCGTGAGCTACCTTGCCCAGCCCTAAGTCTCTTTTTATTTTATTAAATTTAGATTTGGATTAACTTAGCTATGTCTGTTCCACTGTTAATATGTTAAATGTGGTATATTTATTAGAATCTCTGAATTTAATAAAACATCAGAAATTCCACGTGCAAGAAAATTGGTACTGGGCCAGGTGCGGTTCATATTATACTGTATGCTTTGGGAATTAGACGAAAACAGGGTATGTTTTAGACACAAAAGTGATATTTGAGTTTATTTTTAAAGAATTCATTGGTCTTCAGACAAATGGGGAAAGGAAAGAAGATAACACATTATACAGGGGAAAAAGGAAATGATCAAAGCTTTGTGTGTGTATATATATACACTTGTTTGTTGGGTGAGTGGAAGGTGATGTGTAAATTTGAGGCTGGGATGGTCAGGAGAAAGAAGCCTTTACCAAGACATGTGGGAATTTATGTGTTATGTTAGGGATTTTGGATTTCATCTAATAGTTTCTGGTAAGTCAGACCTTATTTCTTATCATATAATATGGTATCATATAATATGATAAAAAATAAGGTCTGACTTACCTTTGTAAGGCAGATACTTTATATTCAGCCTTATTCTGGAAAGGATTATTTTGTGGGTTAAGAGTCCATGTTTGAAGTATAGTGATTGCTATGTAGTAGGTGCTTAGGAAATATTTTCTTTTTTTGGAGATAGTCTTACTATGTCGCCCTCAGTAGAGTGCTGTGACATCAGAGCTCACAGTAACCTCAAACTCCTGGCGTTCAGCGATTCTCTTGCCTCAGCCTCCCAAGTAGCTGGGACTACAGGCACCCACCACAGCACCTGGCCTTTTTTGCTTGTAGTTGTCATTGTTGTTTGGCAGGCCTGGGCTGGGTTCCAACCTGCCAGCTCCCGTGTATGTGGCTGGTGCCCTAGCCGCTGAGCTATAGACACCTAGCCTAGGAAATACTTTCTTTATGAATATTGCTGAAATCCTCCATAAATATTTTTTGTTTCAAGCAAACTTTTAAATTTGACATATAAAAGTTTTCAGGCTGGGCATGGTCGTTCATGCATGTAATCCTAGCACTCTGGATGGCCAAGGTGGGTTGGATTGCTTGAACTCAGGAATTTGAGACCAGCCTGAGCCAAGAGCAAGACCTCATCTCTAAAAATAGCCAGGCTCTGTGGCGGGTGCCTATAGTCTCAGCTACTCCCAAGTAGGCAAGAGAATCACTTGAGCCCAAGAGTTTGAGGTTGCTGTGAGCAGATGGTGACAAAGTGAGACTCTGTCTAAAAAAAAAAAGTTGTTTTCATTGTAGTGTTACCTATTTCAATACTGAAACATTGAACAGTCAACAGTGTAGGGGAATGATCACACCAGTGGTTCATTGTAATAGTATACTAATCACGTTAAAATTGTAAAGGCTGCGTAAGGCTGGCATGGTGGCTTATGCCTGAAATTATAGTACTCTGGAGGCCAAGGCGGGAGGATCACTTGAGCTCAGGAGTTTGAGGACAGACTAAGCCAGAGTGAGACCCTATCTCTACTAAAAATAAAAAAATTAGGCTCAGTGCCCATAGCTCAGTGAGTAGGGCGCTGGCCACATACACCGAACCTGGCAGGTTCGATCCCGGCCCAGGCCTGCTAAACAACAGTGATAACTGTAACAAAAAATAGCCAGGTGTTGTGGTGGGCACCTGTAGTTCCAGCTACTTGGGAGGCTGAGGCAAGAGAATTGTTTAACCCAAGAGTTTGAGGTTGCTGTAAGCTGTGACACCACCAAACTCTACGGAGGGTGACATAGTGAGACTGTCTCAAAAAATAAAAAATAATGGCTTAGTGCCTGTGGCTCAACGGGCTAAGGCACCAGCCACATACACCTGAGCTGGAGGGTTCGAATCCATCCCAGACCCGCCAAACAACAATGACGGCTGCAATCAAAAAAAAAATGGCCGGGCGTTGTGGTGGGCGCCTATAGTCCCAGCTACTTGGGCAGTGGAGGCAAGAGACTCGCTTGAGCCCAGGAATTGGAGGTTGCGGTGAGCTGTGATGCCACAGCACTCTATCCAGGGTGACAGCTTGAGGCTCTGTCTCAAAAAAAATAAAAATAAAAAATAAAAGATTTAGCTAGGCATTGTGGTAGGCTACTTGGGAGGCTGAGGCAGGAGGATTGCTTCAGTCAAGGAGTTTGAGTTTGCTGTGAGCTATGTGAATGCCATGGCAGTCTAGCTTAGGTAGCAGAGCGAAACTCTCATTTCAAAAAAAGGAGGTCTATGTGAAAATACTTCAAGTGAAAATTTGGACTATTAAACAATGTATTTAGAATTGCCTTAAAAGGCTCGGTGCCTGTGGCTCAACAGGCTAAGGAGCCAGCCACGTACACCTGAGCTGGCGGGTTCAAATCCAGTCCGGGCCGCCAAACAACAATGATGGCTGCAACCAAAAAATGGCTGGGCATTGTGGTGGGAGCCTGTAGTCCCAGCTACTTGGGAGGTGGAGGCAAGAGACTCGCTTGAGCCCAGGAATTGGAGGTTGCTTTGCACTCTACCCAGGGTGACAGCTTGAGGCTCTGTCTCAAAAAAAAGAATTGCTTAAAAG